>CM068386.1:47038912-47325984 GCA_034770075.1 Aralia elata | reverse complement strand
AGCTTCGACTTCCGATCTAGGTTTGTTTCATGATTGAAATTAATTTTTCTGAAAGTCAAAATTTCTACTTCTGGGTATTGGATACCGGCTGTAGTTCTCACATATGTAAATAATATGCAGGGAACTAAAGCAGAAAGTAGGAAGCTGAACAAGGATGAAGTCTTCCTACGAGTGGGAAATAGAGCAAAGGTTGCTGCATTGGCTGTAGGGACTTATTGTTTAGGCAATGCCTTCGGGCAAGTTCATTAAGTTTAAAATAATTGTTATTATGTTCCAACACTCCATTAGAAACAACTATATTTCAATTTTCTGTATTGGATATGGATGGTTTTTGATATTATAATAAAGAACAACAGTTGTTCTATTTATATAATAAAAATGTTTTATATAATGGTGTTGGTTAATTACTACTGAATGGACTTTTACATACTTGACTTGCATGAAAATATACTTCAAATTGAACAAACTAAGAAAAGGAAAAGAGATGATGTTAATTATACCTTTATGTGGCAGCACTGTTAGACTACGGTCATATCATGAAACAAAGATTATCCAAGTTGCATAAAGAATGGGACTTTTAGAGCTATCTGATTTACGAATCATATCCAACATTTGTGAATCTTATCGTCTCATGGGTAAAATGACTAAAAATCTCCTTCTTAGTGGAAAAGGAGAAAGGAGTTACAGAGTTGTTAGCGTTGGTACACAACAGAAACCGTATGTGGACCTATGACAACGAATGCACGAGGAGGGTATTATCCTTATTTATATATACTTTCATTGCATGATTATTTCTAGATTTGGATATGTGTATTTAATGAAAAATACAAATCTGAATCGTTTTGAAAAGTTCAAAAGATATTCAGAAGTGAAGTAGAGAAAACAAAACCTGGTAAAAGTATTTAAAATTCTTCGATCGGATCTGAGGAGGGGAATACTTGACCAATGGAGTTTCTCAATTCGTCTCAAAGAAAATGGTATAATCTCACAATGGGACTCCATCAGGAACCCCACAGTTGGAATGGTGTATCTGAAAGGAGAAATCGAACATTGTTGGACATGGTTCGTCATCTTCCATGATGAGTTTTATCCGACCATGAGATTACCAGTATCCCTTCTGGGGTTTATGACCCTAGAAATCGGCAGCATACCTACTTAACAAGGTACCTACCAAATCCGTCCCAAAGACTCCATATGAGATATGGACAGGGAGGAAACCAAATTTTAAGCATGTTAAGACTTGGGGTTGTCCAGCTTATGTCAAAAGGTTTGAGCATGATAAGCTAAAGACTAGATCTGATAAATGTAGATTTGTGGGATACCCTAAAGAAACATCAGGGTATTATTTCTATCATCTTACTGATCGAAAGGTGTTTGTTGCGAAATATGTTGCCTTCTTGGAAAAGGAGTTTATCCTTGAAGGGGTCAGTGGGAGTAAGATATATCTTGAAGAAGTTCAAGAACCACAAAATACTACGGATCAAAGTCAGGTACCTGACCAAGTAGAAGAACTTACTGTACCACTACCTATTCGTAAATCTGGAAGAGTACCGAAGATACCTGAGAGGTATGGATTCATCATAGAAGATGATGATGAGGTACGCATCATAGATGATGATGATCCATTGACTTACGAAGAGGCTATGAGTAGTGAAGACTCAGAGAAATGGCTAGAAGCCATGAAATCCGAGATGGACTCCATGTATGAAAACCAAGTATGGACTTTGGTTTCACCACCTGAGGGCATTAAGCCTATTGGGTTTAAATGGGTTTTTAAGAGAAAGACTGGGGCAGATGGCAAGGTAGAGACCTATAAGGCCCGACTGGTTGCAAGAGGTTTCAAACAAAGACAAGGAGTTGACTATGATGAAACCTTCTCACTAGTAGCTATGCTCAAGTTCATTCGGATTTTGCTTGCGGTTGCAGCTTATTATGACTACGAGATCTGGCAAATGGACGTGAAAACGGCCTTCCTCAATGGAGAGCTTGAGGAGAATGTATATATGATACAGCCAGAGGGTTTTGTTTCAACGGTTGGGACAAACCAAGTCTGTAAGCTACAACGATCCATCTATGGATTGAAGCAAGCTTCTCGAAGATGGAACATCTGTTTTGATGAGATAATCAAAAGGTTTGATTTTATCAAAAACGAGGATGAACCATGTGTGTACAAGAAGGTTAGTGGGAGCGCTATTTCATTCCTTGTATTATATGTTGATGACATATTACTGATAGGGAATGATGTTCCTATACTACAGTCGATCAAAATTTGGTTATCTAAACACTTCTCCATGAAGGACTTGGGTGAGGCATCCTATATTTTGGGGATAAAGATCTATAGAGATAGATCTAAAAGGATGCTGGGCTTGACCCAAGGAAAGTACATTGACTCGATGCTAAAGAAGTTTAGCATGGAAGATTCCAAGAGAGGTCTCATGCCGATGAGCCATGGAATACATCTCTCCAAGAAACAGGCCCCAAAGACACCTGAGGAGAGACACCGGATGAGTAAGATTCTTTATGCTTCCGCAATAGGATCTATCATGTACGGTATGATATGTACTAGACCAGATGTCGCTCATGCACTTAGTGTAACAAGCAGATATCAGTCGAATCCAGGAGAAGAGCACTGGAAGGCAGTGAAAAACATCCTAAAGTACTTGAGAAGAACTAAGGATGTATTTCTTGTCTACGGTGGGTCTGAATTAAAACTAGAAGGCTATACAGACTCAAGTTTTCAAACGGACCAAGATGACAGTAAATCCGTTTCAGGGTATGTGTTTACCTTAAACGGTGGCGCGGTGAGTTGGAAGAGTTCCAAGCAGCAAACAGTTGTTGAGTCAGTGACAGAGGCAGAGTATATAGCTGCAAGTGAAGCTGCAAAGGAAGCTGTTTGGATGAAGAAGTTCATAACTGAACTTGGAGTGGTTTCTAGCATTAGAGGAGCCGTACCTTTATTCTGTGACAACAACGGAGCTGTTGCGCAGGCTAAGGAACCCAGGTCTCATCAGAAATCCAAACACGTGTTGCGGCGGTTTCATTTGATTAGAGAAATCATTGAAAGAGGAGATGTCACCCTGGAGCGTGTGGACTCTCAAGACAACATTGCAGATCCATTTACTAAAGCTTTAACACAACAGCAGTTTGATCGTCACTTAGAGAAGATGGGTATTAGATACCATGGCGATTGGCTTTAGTGCAAGTGGGAGATTGAAAGTAGTATGCACACAAGCCAATCATATTTGATATGATGTAGCATATACTTTATAATCTTATTCATTTATTAATAAAGGAATTGATTTTCTTAAAAGGCATTTTATATTATCTACATAGTGCTGTTATATTAAATGTGATAAACCCATAGTTTTGAGCAATGCTTTTAGAATCATGATGGTGATCATGCTAATGAGATCTAAATTCAAGATAGCTCACAAACTAAAATTGTTCCTAATCGTTGGATTACTAAATTGGGGATTAGTGAATCCGGATAGATTAGTACATACGTTGCTTGCTCTTAGGAAGAGGATGATTGATCTCATAATCATTTGTGTGGAGATGCTAAAGCAAGTATGTAGGTGCTTATTAGAGAATAAGTTCACTGAACGTGACTCGCTAAGGAATACCTAATGGAGTTTTACTCGCCTGTCAATAGGAATTCCTCTAGTGATAGTAGTACAAGTGATCCTTGGACTTGAGATCATCATAGTATCTTGTGTATGATGAGTTATACTTTGATATGTCCCTTAAGACCTTGTGGGTATATCAAAGGGTATGATTGGGTATAATTAGTTATACATGGAGATAGGTGAATGATCAACAAAGAATCTACCTCGTCTAGTAAAAGATGTAAATGTCCTATGTGATTCGATAAATGATAACTCAGTAGTCCTTGGCCAAGGCAGAATGAAATTAGAAAGGAGTTTCTAATTTGCATTAATTAGAGTTGTGCATTTGGGAATCGAAATACATATAATTAAATAAAATAAGACTTGACAGTAAATCCATGTCTTATATTTAATTGGGACATTGTATGGTAGAAGGATTGAATTGTACGGTAACTATCTACTGAAAGGTTCTTTTGTGATTAATGTTGAAATCTATATTATCTGGAAAGTCGTTGATCGCTAAGGGGGCTTACCCTTATTGTATAATAAATGTTATTTATTTAAATGAATTAAATAGTTTAATTTATTTATTTAAATAAGATTAGAATTGTTCTAATTGATTTATTCACAACCGGTTTAATATGGAGAACCTAAAGGGTCACACCGCAAAAGGAAAATATTTATTTAAGAAGTAAATGGCATAATGGTAATAATAAGTTAAGTGTATTTAATTTAATCTATGGAGATAGAATAAATTAAATAGCTTAATATTTATTATTTAATATTTTGAAAATATTAAATATAAATTAATAAGAGGAGTCTTATTATTATTATTACTATTACTATTATTTAATTCCTAATAGGGATTGGGAATTAATTAATAGAAGTACTCTCTCATGGATTCCTAATTGGATTAGGAGCATTATTAATTAAAGGAGTTTAATTATAATACAAAACCCTAAATCCTAAATAGTTTAGGGAAGGGTTATTCCTACATCTATAAATAAGAGAGGTCTTATCATTAGATTATGGGTTACACACTCTTGCATTAGATTGTGGAGAGTAACTTATAATTTCTATAGAGATAGAAAACTTAGGGTTTTGCCAAATACCCAACTTCTTGAATACTTGTTCTTCCTTGGTGGATCACCTTTAGAGGCCAAACACTTGGGTGGCTAACGTTGATCAAAGGAAGGAATCACATCGAAGCATTCGAGGAGAACACGAAGGACTAGGAGTTGAACTTGTACCCGAGGAAGCTTTGTTCTACGAGGGTATAATTCTTATTCTCTTTCTCTTTCGTTTATATCGTTAATTGAGCACATAGATTGATCTTGGTGATGGTTTGTATAAAATTTTAAAAATCTGATTTTATCGCGCTTCCGCTCTATTTATGTAATTTGATTGCATGTTCGCGCTATATACAAACCTAACATTTATCCTCCTGCACTTTGGTTAGATTACTAGTAATAATCACAGGTAATGTATCATTAGTCCCTAAATATGCATATTGCAGGTAATGGTTTCAATTCTAAGATTGGAGCATGCACCACAGATAATAACATTTTTTGATGAGAAACAGGGAATTGAATGGATTGGACTGCATACTTATCTGAAATTTTAGGTAAAGAATGCAATGCAGCTACAACCTCCTTCAATTCCTGATTCTGTTCAATCTCTTCATCTTTATCCATCTCCAAACGGTTGGTGATGGCAACCTCCAAACTTTCCTTATGTATGTGTTCAAAAGATCCCTGGACTAAAGAGTCAATAATGTCAATAGCAAAAATAGGATTAACATCACTCGGATACCTCATGGCCTCATATATGTTGAATTGTATCTCTTCACCATCAAATTCCATAGTTAAGGTTCCATTGTGTACATCAATCACTATCTTTGTTGTTTTCATAAATGGCCTCCCTAACAAGATATGCGAGGGATTTGGAGATTTGTCATCCTCCATATCCACAATGTAAAAATCTGCATGAAAGATTAGTTCTTCACCTGCAACAAAACATCTTCAATTACCCCTTGAGGGTAAGTGTTAGTACGATCAGCCAATTGAATAATAACACCAGTTTGTTTTAAAGGGCCTAAATTTAAAGAAGTAAATATAGATAATGGCATGACATTTATTGACGCTCCTAGATCTAGCATGGCTCTCTCAAATCTGGTATTACCTATTTTGCATGGGATTGTAAACATGCCTAGATGTAACAACCGAAAATTCTGGATTTGCCTTGTAATTCGAATTTTTTGAATATTAATAGATATATTATATTTTATTAATATTATTTTTGTGTTGCATGTTTAAAGGTTGTGTGACAACCTGGATTATGTGAATGCGGGAAATTTTACGTGTTATAGTTTTGTTTAAGTAAATAATTGATTTCGCGTAGCGTCGCTAAATCACTATTCACGGTGCACGTTTCCAGAGGCACTATTCATGCCATAATATTTTTGTGTCTTTTTCTATTTTAATAAATTTAATTAATACGTGTGAGCGAAGTGATAATTTTTTCCAGCGCTAGAATATTTATTTGAGCTCGTTAGTGATTTAATTTATATCTGAAATGTATTATATGGGTATTCCGAATAAATAGACAAATCTCATAATAATTATTTTTATATGTCCCAATAATTTATGGGAGTACCCATTTTAATTTTGGGTAGAGTTATTTACCAAATTAGGTACAAAAGTGGGAGTTTTCAGATATATTTTTGGGTATTTGGGTATTTATTTTGGCTTGTTACTCCAAGAGGGAACCAACCCACCATTTTTCGACCAATCAAATGAGAGAGTAGAGGGGAGGGTCGGACAACATTGAGCAACCAACCCATTTCTCCCTAAATCACTCCCTCCACTACTCCCAAATCATTCATTCTCTCCATTCCATCAGCAGATAGGGAGCGAGAGAGAGCTGTAGAAGGGAAGAAGGAAGAAGGAGAAAGTTGCAGAAAAAAGGGAAGAGAGTCGCCAGAGAAGAAGAAAGAAAGAAGAAGGAGAAGCGCACGGGTGGAGGAAGAAGAGGATTCAAGCAAGAAGAAACCCTCAAAGCAAAGCTTAACAATCTTCTTAACCTCTGGAAGGATTTATAGAGGTAAACAATCAACCACAATCCATTTCATTTGATTTTCGTTAAGATTTTTGAGTTTTTCTTAGTTTTGAGCTCTTAGCCTTGTGGGTCAGATTTATGGCGATTCTTGATATTTTTGTTTGTTCTAGATGTTTGTAAATGTTGTTAAGAGGTTATGTAAGACATTAATAACATCAAAGTGGAACAAAAATAGAACAAATTCGTACATTTACTTAATGGAGCAAGAACAATGAACTTTGGACGTGAATGATGAGTGGGTTTTATGCCTACGAATCAGGTCTTGTTAGGCTTAATTATTGTGGTCTTTAAGTATTTTTAGTATTGTTTTATTCGTTTTTGTGTTTGTTTATTGTAGGATTGGAGCTGGAAGGGCAAAAGGGTAAATTTAGAGCTTAAAGGACACTTAATGGCATTTTTGTAAATACGTGGGCATGACCTAGCGCCAAAGGCGCTAGGATTTGTACTAGGGTAGCGCCAGAGGCGCTAGGGCACGGCTGTGGGTGTTGAGTTGCGGTTGGAGGAGGAAAAGGAAGCCAATTCGGAAGAGGATTCTAGTTATTATTGATCAGATTTAGAGAAGGAAACAAAAAGAGGGAACTTGGAGACTTTTATTATTATTATTCTACTTTTCTAGAGTTAGTTGTGTGGTGTTTTTACCGTGGATTAATTGTTCAAGTGCTGGATATTGATCTGGGTTGAACTTTACTTTGGATTTTATTCTTCAATTGGGTTTGATCAATCTACTTCATCTTATTTTCAATTGATTGTTTATTTTTCCATGTGTAATTTTGATCCCATAATGGCTTTTGGTTCAGACATGAACTAAACCCCATTATGGGATTCTAACGGATTTTAATATGTAGTCTAAATATAAGCTTGATTGTTAGTTTGTTTAGCATATCATAAGGAATTTCTATCATGATTGTTTTGCATGTATGAATGCTTGATCACCATTCGTTCTCAGTGCTTGTATGGGATTGAAAAATAACATATAAGTATGGATTGTAATTATGATAGCATGCGAATATGAGGCTCAATTGGATAGCTTAATATTTTGTGAGTCAGATAGAAATATACTGTTTCACCGTAAGAGTCAAAATAAGGGCTTGTGCTTTAAATCAATATAATTGCAATTTCACATAGAAATATAGTGCTTTTGGTTATAGTGGTGATTATATGGTGTCTATTGAGTATGGATGTTATGTAAGTAGGTCATAATACATTGACAAATGGTTATGTCTATTTTAGTGTCCTTGGCTATTTTTCTGTGATATGTGAATTTACTAGCATGATAGTGGTAATTAGATGAACTATTAAATGAAGTTAGGATCCCATTAACTCCAAGTTTGATATAATTTGTTAGTATTTGCATTTTTAGTTGTTAATTTGTTTAGAAATAATTTTGTCACCAAAATCAAGTCATTAGTTTAGGCAAATAAGTATAGTGCTAGGACTGATGCATAGTGATTTAGTTTAGCACTTTCTCTGTGGGACGATACTCTACTTCCTCTGTATTACTTGTTGACCACGTATACTTGCGTGAGTTAGAGTTCTTTTATTAAAGACTAAAAAGGAGGCAACAAGTTTTTGGCGCCGTTGCCGGGGAAAAGCGTTTAAATTTTTATTATTATCATCAGTTTAAAGCTATATTGTTTGACTTAGACAAATCTAATCTTTTCTCATTTCTATTTTTATTTTTGTTTTGGTTTCAGGTACTTGTAGAATTTTTATGCACACACGATCATCCAACTCAGAATTGACACCAGCACAGGATAATATTGACGGAAGAGTTTGGAAAGCAAGAGTGCGTAGGAATTTACAAGCACAGTTGGAAGGAACTATACCGAATATGGCAGAAGAACAAAGAGTAGAGCAAAGAGAGGAGCATAAAGCTCTGCGGGACTATTCTATGCCGAATATTAATGGTTTGCAATCTAGCATAGTCAGACCGGCGATAGCAACAAACACTTTTGAGATAAAACCGGGCACCATTCAAATGGTGCAAAATTCGGTCCAGTTTGGGGGTGCTGCTACAGACGATCCTAATGAGCATCTTTTGAGCTTCATTGAAATTTGTGATACATTTAGATACAACGGGGTGACGGAGGATGCCATCCGACTAAGACTGTTTCCATTCTCATTGAGGGATAGAGCGAGAAGTTGGCTTCATTCTTTGCCTTCAGGATCGATTACTACATGGGAGGACCTAGCACAGAAGTTTTTAGCCAAGTTTTTCCCAATGGCTAAAACTGCAAAAATGAGGACAGCAATCTCTCAATTTGAGCAACAACAGGGTGAGTCCTTATTCGAAGCCTGGGATAGATACAAGGAGATGCTAAGGAAGTGTCCGCACCATGGGATGCTAGATTGGATGGTGATCAACACATTTTATAGTGGACTGGGATGGCAGTCGAGGCAAATGGTAGATGCAGCTGCATGTGGAGCTTTAGGGGCGAAGAGCTATGACGAAGCTTATAACCTTATCGAGACTATGGCAGCTAATGATTTTCAAAATCCTACAGCCAGAATGCCACAGCCCAGAGTTGCAGGTTTGTTGGAAGTGGATGCTATTACTCAGTTGTCAGCACAGATGGCGGCTATGGCGAAGAAAATAGAGTCGTTGTCAGAAAGCAAAGCTAAGTTAGTTGCCTTCGTATGTGAGATTTGTGCGGGGTCGCACTCAACAGATCAATGTGCTATCAACTCGGAGTCAGTGCAGTATGTGAACACGTACAGGAAAGACCAAGGTCAGTTTCAGAACACATATAACCCCAACAACCGCAATCATCCAAACTTTAGTTGGTCAAATAATCAAGGAAATCAGCAACAACAGTTTCAGCAGAATCAGCAGTTTCCATCTCAGCCAGCGCAGCAACAGTTTGCTTCACGACCACCTTTTCCACCGGGATATTCTCAACAACAAAATCCTACTCCATATGCACCTCAGCAAGAAAAGAAATCAGAAATGGAGGAGATGATGTTAAAGTACATGGCAAATACAGAGGTGCTGATCAAAAGCCAGGCAGTGGCTATTAAAAATCTGGAAACTCAGATGGGGCAAATGGCGAATATGCTTAATAGCAGGCCCCAAGGTTCATTGCCAAGTAACACAGAGGCAAAGCCACGGAGAGAGGGTAAGGAACAGTGTCAGGCCATAACACTAAGATCGGGAAAGCAATATGCAAGAACTGTACCGGGCACTGCAGCACCTAGATTACAAGGGGAGGACACTAGGGTTGAAACTGAGAAAGAAATTGAAGCTGAACAGGAAGAGATGAAGGATGAGTCCGAGTCGCAGCAAGTAGAGAAGGAGAAAGTGAGTTCAGATAAGAAGCCCGTGAATACAGTACCACAAGTTCACCCTCAAGTTCCGTATCTGCAGAGATTGAACAAGCAGAGGGACGACAAACAGTTCAAAAAGTTTTTGGAGGTTTTTAAGAAACTGCAGATCAACATACCCTTCGCGGAGGCATTGGAACAAATGTCAAGTTATGCAAAGTTCATGAAGGGTATACTGTCAAGGAAGAGAATGTTAGACGAATTTGAGACAGTGGCCTTGACGGAGGAATGCAGTGCAGTGCTTCAGCGTAAATTACCTCCAAAGCTGAAAGATCCAGGAAATTTCACAATTCCATGCACGATCGGAAAGATGAGCTTTGATAAATGTTTGTGTGATCTAGGGGCAAGTATCAACCTGATGCCTTTGTCTGTATTCAGTCAGTTGGGATTGCCGGAACCAAGACCAACAAATATTTCTCTGCAGTTAGCTGATAGATCTATCACATATCCACGGGGGATAATGGAAGACGTACTGGTGAAAGTGGACAAATTTATCTTTCCGGCGGACTTCATCATTCTGGATTATGAGGAAGACAAAAACATACCAATCATACTAGGGAGACCATTCCTAGCCACGGGGAGGACTTTGATAGACGTGCAAAAAGGAGAGCTTACAATGCGGGTACATGATCAGGAGGTGACATTTAACGTCTTCAAGGCAATGAAGCTCCCAACCGATGAAGAAGAATGCTTCAGAGTAGACTTGGTGGATAGTATAGTGCATGATGAAGTTGAGAGTTTGTTGGGCTATGAACCACTGCAGAAAGTGATTGCTGAAAACTCCGATTTGGAGGATGAAGAATGTGCCAAACTTGTGCAATATCTAGATACCACCCCCAAATTCGGAAAAGTCAGAACACCTATCGAGCCACTTACGAAAGCGGGAGAGACATCGGTAAAGTTGAAACCATCTCTTTAGATACCTCCCGAACTTGAGCTAAAACCACTTCCAGAACATCTCAAGTACGCATTTTTAAATAAAGATTCAAAGCTACTTGTGATTATTTCTTTTGCACTAACATCTTTTCAGGAGGAAAAACTGCTACGAGTGCTTAGAGAGTTTAAATCAGCTATTGGATGGACTATAGCCGATATCAAGGGGATAAGCCCTTCTTTTTGCATGCATAAGATCCTACTGGAAGATGGTAGCAAGCCGACAGTTGAACAGCAAAGAAGGCTCAATCCTATAATGAAAGAAGTGGTTAAGAAAGAGATTCTGAAATTGCTGGATGCGGGAATAATTTACCCAATTTCAGACAGTTCATGGGTGAGTCCTGTGCAGTGTGTGCCAAAGAAGGGTGGAATGACCGTTGTCACCAATGAAAATAACGAGCTGATCCCAACGCGAACAGTAACAGGGTGGAGAATCTGCATGGACTACCGCAAGCTTAACAAAGCTACAAGGAAGGACCATTTTCCACTTCCGTTTATCGATCAGATGTTGGACAGATTGGCGGGTCATGAGTATTATTGCCTTCTGGACGGGTATTCAGGCTACAATCAGATTATGATAGCTCCAGAAGACCAGGAAAAGACTACTTTTACATGTCCATACGACACTTTTGCCTTCAGAATGATGTCTTTCGGGTTATGCAATGCTCCTGCCACCTTTCAGAGATGTATGACAGTAATTTTTTTAGACATGATCGAACAGAATGTGGAGGTATTCATGGATGATTTCTCGGTATTTGGTGATTCTTTCGATTTATGCCTTGAAAATTTGGTTATGGTTTTAAAGAGATGTGTTGAAACAAATCTGGTACTGAATTGGGAGAAGTGCCATTTTATGGTACAAGAAGGAATCATACTGGGGCATAAAGTTTCAAAGAAAGGAATTGAGGTGGATAGGGCAAAGCTAGAAACGATTGAGAATTTACCTCCACTTATGTCTGTAAGAGGTGTCCGCAGTTTTCTTGGACATGCAGGCTTCTACCGCAGATTCATCAAGGACTTCTCCAAGATAACTAAACCATTGTGCAGTTTATTGGAGAAGGATGCACAGTTTAATTTTGATGAGGCTTGCATAAGGGCATTTGAGCACTTAAAGAGTAAATTAACTTCAGCGCCAGTTATCACAACACCAGATTGGGCATTGCCGTTTGAGCTGATGTGTGATGCTAGTGATTATGCAGTAGGGGTTGTTTTGGGGCAAAGGAAGGAGAAGATGTTTCAGGTGATATACTATGCTAGCAAGACCCTTACGGATGCACAGTTAAACTACACCACCACGGAGAAAGAGTTATTGGCAGTGGTGTATGCCTTTGATAAATTTTGGTCATATTTGATAGGCACAAAGGTGATAGTGTATACGGATCACTCGGCAATTCGACATCTAGTGTCAAAGAAGGATGCAAAGCCCAGATTGATCAGATGGATATTGCTATTGCAGGAGTTTGATTTGGAGATCAAGGACATAAAGGGGACCGAAAACCAAGTGGCAGACCACTTATCTCGACTAGAGCAGCAGGAAAGGAAGATAGATGGCACAGTTGAAATTAATGAATCCTTTCCGGATGAGCAGTTGTTTGTGGTGCAAGGGGAGGTGCCATGGTTTGCGGACTACGCGAATTATTTGGTGAGTAAGATTGTGACGCCCCCAAATTCTGACGTCACTGCCTCGAATTTGGTTCATCACATTCTAACACAATAATGACATAAAACTAATGCAGCGGAAAAGATAGAATAAATTACATTGATTTAATATAATTATTCTCGTCCCAAGGTCTCGCAACCGATACTACTATGCTATCCAAAAGTTTTAATTTGAACTGAAACATAGTACAACACATGATCCCTGCCTAAACTTATTACATAACCGAATTCAGAAACTTAAACAACATAGTGAATAATCTTCTTCCTAAGGGAGAACAAAGCTACTCTGTAGTTTTGCCCTTTCCCTTATCCTTTCCTGAAGGTTCACCTCGCTCTGCCTTAACTGAAAGGTTTAAAGAAAGCAAGAATGAGCAACAAATTTGCCCAGCAAGTATGTACGAGGAGGGTGAACAATATAAAGTTCAAATTTCAAAAGTATGGCAGTAAGGAATAGCTCAAGGATAATAAAGAGAATTAATTATAAGAGTCGCTATGGACCGGAGAACATCGATAAGATTCGTGCGTCTAATCATTTCAAAGTTCAAGAATATGGATACTGAGTAGTCACTAAAGGACTAAGAACTCCTGCTAGAATTAACAGTTATTATACTGAAAATCCAATAAAAACGAGCACACAGGTGATCAGCCTATAGTACTCCAGATTATGCATAACTGTCACATGCTTGTAAGTGCGCACGTCGGTCCCCCGACAATATATAATTTTTCCCCTTGTTATGAGGGTTGTTCATCTCAGTAGATAAGAGTCCTTACCAAGATAATTGGTTTGGAATAGCTTTCTAACACATGCATAATAGTCTAACCGAAACAATGGTTTAGACAACTTTTATAATCATATTCAATGATTTACTGAAATACCAATACTTGCAATGGGGTTTAAGGGATACTAATCTTAAACCAATCCTTAGAATATGAATGACAGTTATAAAGCATAAGAGTCATTGTCACATACTTGTACGATACATGAATATACAAGTTTACATGTTTGCTCGATATAGAGAAAGGGTTTGAATACTTGCACAATATACCACATCCTGCTCGAATGTAAATTGAGTAGGGATAAAGGAAACTTGCACAAAATAAAGTTTCGGTAAAAAGGGAACTTGCAATATGTAAGAGGTTCATGGTAAGAACTTGCTCAATATAAGTTTGAGTAAGGTTAGGGAAACTTGCCCTTGATAATACTTGCACAACAAATAAAGTTTTGGGTTAGAGAACTTGCCTTTAGCGCAGTCTACGAATTTAAAGCTTAATGACACGTTGCAATCCTATTGTATAATAGTTATAAGAATTTCCATTAGTCATACAATTTCATACATCAAATAACACTACATCATATTTGGATACCAAAAATATTACTACAACTTCAGCTCTATACTTTAAAATAACAATACAAGCAATCCATAAGGTCCAGATTAGGGCCAGAATCAACTAGCTCAGACTGCAGGAGGGCGCAGCTGCGCCCTGGTTAAGCTTAGGGACGGCGCAGCTGCGCTGTCCCCTGGCCAGACCAGGGTTGAGCTGTGGCCTCCCTGGTTTCAGCCCACTATTTAACATACCAATGCTTCAACAATTTCTATATACACATGTTAAAGGGGTTTTCATGCTCACGTGATTAACACAAGTTCATATTACTACTTTATGTTTCCTTAGTCTAGAACTATGGCAAAATAATGTCAAACAAGTTCACAAATCCTCGTGACTTATTATACCAAATACTTATTCATATACAAAGGTTATAACATCGAGAGTACTCATGCTCATGGGTTCATATCATTCTCACTTAATCTACCTAGATCATAACTTGGAACTTTTGCCTAAATTCATGCTTGAACGATGCAATACTATAACATACTAGAGTAAACACATATATATATCATGCCTGCGAAATATTAGAGTATTAACATGCATGTTCAACATTTCTTACTGAAATTATCATTATAATCATGCATGTTTGCTTTAAAATGCCCAAGGTTGCCTTTAAAAGTCGTTTAGAACTAGGTCGTGGTCATCTAGCACACATGAAGCATCTTGGAACCTTATGCCATGCATAATCAGACTATATACATATGTTTGTATGATCAGAACTTGCACTTTTGTAAGTTTCGATAAAGTCTAGTTTTAAAACTATAAGTTTTCTTTAGAAAAACGCATACAAAATGAAGCTAGGATGCTCATGCTATACAAGGCTAATCATAAGTAGATTTTCAACTCATTTATAAAGTCAAACTAACATGTTCGAAATACCAGAAGAACAAAACAAAACAAAAAGTTCCTCAAGTCTGACACCCGGCGCAGCTGCGCCGTTTTGTACTACAGGGAGCGCGCAGCTGCGCCCTTCCCTGGATAACTCAGAAACGTCTTTGCTTCGGCAGAATTCAAACCCAAACACGAATTTCTTTACTTAAGCATGCTTAAACTCAGCCACATTGCTATAATACATACATATAAGCTTAACAAACATCATGCTAACAACTCCCAAGTAATTCTCATTAATTCATGCATTCCTAATAATTTAGAAAACTCAATTTTAATAAAATGACTTAAGCTACTTATATATGAAGAAAAAAATTACAGATTTCCAACAACTTTACGTGTAACAGTGTATTACCTCTATTGAAGCTTGGAACAAGAATTTCTCCCAATCTAAACTTATCAGAACTTAGCAAGTGAATTAGAGAAGAGATGAACTCAATTTATAGAGAAGTTAGTAACCGTGCAAAAGCTTTACCCAATGTGATTAACCAATGTGAAGAAGAAGGATTCATTGGGCAAATGTGGTTTGGTGTAATAGTGAGGGAACACTATTTGGACCACCACCCCACCATTATTACCTCCATAGCTAGCTTCATGGTGCAAGAAACCATAGCCTTTTTGCATTTTCAGCAAATTGGCTATTCACGTGGGTATTGCTTGGGCAAGGAAGAGACTCTCAATTTGGGACAAGAGTATTACTCAGACATTCCAACAAGGCTTATTAGCACACTTTGATTTAAAATGTAACTTAGGTCAAGATGTATTAAATAATTACATGCTATCACATGGTATCAAATAGAGGTACATGTACACATATTATATAATCCATGTACATTAATTAAGGCGAAATCTAATTAATTGCTAACACCCAAATATACATTATTATATCATAATACATTTATTGCAATAACATTTAAGTATGGAATTAATTATTATGTAGCAAATATTAATTGCCCCATATAATTTAAATGTACATCACCCATCAAGATATCACATAGGATGTTCATGCAATTTAAATATTACGCATATCCAACCTTATTGAATTATATGAATATTCACACATGCTAATGTTAAATAAAAATATCACGCCACATAACCTTAAATTAAAGGAGATTGTTAGCTTTACGAGAATTAATTAAGATCACATTACAAATTTCTTTTCTTATTAAATCACTCCTTTAGTAATTAATAAAGAATTCGTTTTATCGCATTACTACTATAACGACATATCACATATTCTCATAAAATTAATAAATATTCAACTCAATTAGAAGAGTTAATATTATCAATATTCAAAATTTTCGGGTATTACATCCTCCCCCCCTTATAAAAATTCCGTCCTCGGAATTGATACAAGGTTACACAAACAAATGGGGATACTCCCTCCTCATCTTACTCTCTAACTCCCACGTTGCCTCCTCGGCGTCGTGGTTTCGCCAAACTACCTTTACAGAAGATATGACTTTATTCCTCAAGGTTTGCTCTTTCCTATCTAGTATCTGGACAGGAATTTCCTCATAAGTCAGATTCTTCTTTACTTGAATCGGCTCATAGGAAATCACGTGCTTATAGTCGGGTTTGTACGGACGTAACACGGAGATGTGAAACACGTTGTGGATGTGTTCTAGCTCAGGCGGTAAAGCTACCATATATGCCACTTCGCCCATTCGCTTCAAAACTTCGAACGGTCCTATGAACCTCGGACTCAATTTTCCTTTCTTGCCAAATCTGATCTTTCCTTTCCAGGGAGATACTTTTAAGAATACGAAACTACCGACTTCAAAGTCTCGGTCTTGACGATGCAAATCTGCATATTTCTTCTGACGATCCTGAGCGGCTACTAATCTGGCTCTTATTGTGGTCACCGCATCGGCCATCTGTTGAACCATTTCCGGCCCCAAAAGTCGTCGTTCTCCGACTTCATCCCAACACAACGGTGTTCTGCACTTTCTCCCGTAGAGAGCTTCGTACGGTGGCATGCCGATACTCGCGTGGTGACTATTATTGTAAGCGAATTCTACTAAGGGTAAATGGTCATCCCAGTTTCCCTTAAAATCCATTACGCAAGCTCGAAGCATATCCTCTAGTGTCTGTATGGTTCTTTCACTTTGTCCGTCTGTCTGAGGGTGATACGCGGTACTCAACCTTAGTTGTGTTCCCATTCTCTCTTGCAGGCTTTTCCAGAAATTTGACGTGAAGTGCGGGTCTCGATCGGAAACTATTGACACCGGCACTCTATGTCGCGAAACTATTTCCTTTACGTATAAGTTTGCTAATTGATTCAGGTTAAAACGAATCTTGATTGGTAGAAAATGAGCTGTCTTCGTTAGTCGGTCCACGATAACCCAAATGGCATCAAAACCCTTCTGTGTGACTGGAAGTCCTACCACGAAATCCATCGTGATGTGCTCCCATTTCCACTCCGGTATTTCTAACGGTTGAAGTAGACCACTCGGCCTCTGATGCTCGGCTTTAATTCGTTGGCAAGTGAGACATCTACTGACGTACTCTGCAACCTCTCGCTTCAGATTGGGCCACCAAAAATGTGGTCGTAGATCCCGGTACATCTTTGTTCCTCCAGGATGAACCGCATATATCGTGCTATGTGCCTCGCGTAAAATTTCCTCCCTAAGTTTAGTAATAGCTGGCACCCACACCCGATTTTCGAATCTCAAAATACCGTCCTTATCCATTCGGAATCTTTCTTCTTCATTTCCTGTTATCCGCTTCTTTATTTTCTCGCACTCCTCATCCGTTTCTTGTGCTTCTTTGATTCGATCCAATAATGTTGGACGAGCTTCCATTACAAACAACTTTTCACTAGGCCCTCGAGGTTCCCCAACTTCTATTTCCAATTTTTCCATGTCTCTTATTAACTCCTCCTGAGTTGTCAATGTGAATAGTTTCTCTCTTCCTTTCCTGCTCAGTGCGTCGGCTACTACGTTGGCTTTTCCCGGGTGATAAAGAATTTCGTAGTCATAATCCTTGATTAATTCCAGCCACCTCCTTTGTCTCATATTTAGCTCCTTCTGTGTGAAAATATACTTCAGACTTTTGTGGTCTGTATATATCTCACATTTTTCTCCGTACAGGTAGTGCCTCCAAATTTTTAATGCAAAAACTACTGCCGCTAGCTCCAAGTCATGGGTAGGGTATCGTTTCTCGTAATCCTTCAATTGTCGTGACGCGTATGCAATGACTTTGCCGTGTTGCATAAGTACACAACCAAGCCCTTTATATGACGCATCACTATACACCACAAATCCTCCTGTACCATCTGGTAAGGATAATACAGGTGCCTCGCTTAACCTCTTCCTCAATTCTTGAAAACTCTCTTCGCATCTGTCCGTCCACACAAAGTTCACCGTCTTCCTAGTTAAATTGGTTAACGGGGTTGCTATCTTAGAAAAATCTTGGATAAATCTTCGATAGTACCCAGCTAACCCTAGAAAACTTCTTACTTCTGTCGGCGTCCTTGGTTGTTCCCAACCACTAACAGCCTCCACCTTCGCAGGGTCCACCGAAATCCCATTCTTGTCTATCACGTGTCCCAAGAATTGGACCTTCTCTATCCAAAATTCACACTTGGAGAATTTTGCATACATCTTCTCCCTCCTTAGTGCTTCTAACACCATCTTCAAATGTTCGGCATGCTCTTCTTTGGTCTTTGAGTAGATTAGAATGTCATCGATAAAAACTACCACAAACTTATCCAAGTATGGCTTGAAAACTCGGTTCATCAAGTCCATGAATGCTGCTGGGGCGTTGGTCAAACCGAACGACATTACTAAAAATTCGTAGTGTCCATATCGGGTTCGAAATGCCGTTTTCGGAATGTCTTCCTCTCGTACCTTTAGTTGATGATAACCCGTTTGTAGATCTATCTTAGAGACCACTTTGCTCCCTTCAATTGATCGAAAAGGTCATCTATCCTCGGTAATGGATATCTATTCTTGATCATTACTTTGTTCAACTCTCGATAGTCGATACAAAGTCTCATTGATCCGTCTTTCTTTTTGACGAATAACACTGGTGCTCCCCAAGGAGACACACTCGGCCGAATATAACCCTTATCTAATAGTCCCTGCAATTTTATCATCAATTCCTCCATCTCCACCGGTGCCATACGATACGGGGCTTTCGAGATTGGTGCAGTTCCTGGTGCTAAGTCTATCACGAATTCGATTTCTCTGTCTGGCGGAAGGCCAGGCAGCTCATCAGGAAACACGTCTTGAAACTCTCTCACTACTGATATATCTCTCGCTTCCACTCCCTTCTTTTGAGTATCCGCAATATAGGCTAAATAACCCACACATCCTTTCTTTAACAATTTCTTGGCCTGCATCACCGTAAGGCAACATGATTGCTTAAGTGATGAGCTACCATAAAATACTACCTTAGACCGATTTGAAATCTGAAGGTCCACACTTTTCTTTCGACAATCGATCATTGCAGCATGGCTGGATAACCAATCCATTCCTAATATTACGTCAAACTCTCCCAATCTTATCGGAATTAAATCTACACTTAGTTCGTGACCTCTAATGCTTGCAGAACAATTCCGGTAAACGGACTCTACGGAAATTACTTCCTTATTTGCAATCTCTATGTTCAAAGGATTCTCTAAACGTTCTAGGGGTAAGTTCAAACGTGTATCAAAATCTTCAGACACAAAGGAATAGGTAGCACCCAAATCAAATAATACATACGCATTTATATTATTGATTGGTACAATACCTGACACCACGTCCTTTGCAGCAACTGCGTCTTGGATGGTCATGTTAAAAGTTCGGGCCGTCGAGCGATTAGGTTGTGCCGGTCCACCTATCATCAGCTTGCTTCCCCCTTGATTGCTGTTTCCCCCGATGTTTCCCTTCTTAGGGCAGTCCTTGATCTGGTGCTCAGTCGAGCCGCAACCGAAACATCCTCGGTTTTTCTTCGGCTTTGGACAATGGGGTGCAATGTGCCCTTCTTGGCCACAGTTGAAACAGACACTGCGCCCTTTCCAGCATTCCCCTTGATGATTCTTTCCACATTTAGGGCATACTTCAGCCCTCTTCTTAAATCCTCCCTGATAACTTCCCGACTGGTTGCTTCGATTGTTGTTGTTGTTATTATCCCACTTCCTTTTTCCTAAATTACTTCCTCCACTGCTACTTCCTCCACTGCTACTTCCTCCACGATTTTCTCCTCCAGAACTCTTATTCTTTTTCTCCTTGTTGTACTGACTTAACGCCTCGCTACCTCCCTCAGCGATGATCGCCTTTTCCAGCAGTGGGGCGAACGAATCAATTTGGAGAACTGACACCTTGTTGAATAACCAAGGTTTTAGTCCTAACTCAAAGTGTCTAGCCTTCCTTTCTTCAGTGTCGACATAGTGTGTAGCAAATCGTGCGAGCTCATTGAATCTTGCCGCATACTGAGCTACCGTCATCTCACCTTGCTTCAGTTCCAAGAATTTAATCTCCATCTTATTCTTCATGCTCTTCGGGAAGTAATTCTCGAAGAACAGAGTGGTAAACCTATCCCAGGCTATCACTCCTTCACCTGCTCTCTATTGATTGGCTTCCCACCAGTAATTCGCTTCACCCTTCATCATATACGTGGCGAACATCGTCTTCTGGTCTTCCCCCACTCGAGCAATAGTAAATGCCTTTTCCATTTCCTTGATCCAGGTTTGTGCTTCGATGGGATCGGTAGTTCCTCTAAACTCGGGTGGTCCTACGCTCTTAAAATCTTTGAAGTTGGTTACTGGCGCCACTTGGGGGTTGGGGTGTACTGGTTCGTTGTTCCTTCCCCACAGGGCTTCTCCTAGCAAGTCTACTAGTCGTTGAATGGGGTCTACTTGGTTCCTTTCGTTATTGACCGACTCATCCAACTTGGCGATTCTACGTCTGGGCGGCATTTTCTGCAACACAGATTTTACTCTTATTTTCTAAGCATATAACTCAGATATTCTTCTAATGCAGAAATTTAATAATACAATGATGAAACAAAACATTTATATTCATATGCCAAGTTGTTACATCACGATGATTTCTTGCATACTGCTATAAATGTTACCTCTATCCCCTAATATTACAAAAGGTGGGGAAAACATCAACATACTACCCTTAACATCAAAAGGGTTCACATAACAATTCCGTATCTCACACAGTAGATCGGAGTTTACATAACGATGTACATTTAGACATACTACTACTAATACTAGACTACTAATCATAAGATTTCATCCCAACATCCCGCGCTCCACTGCGCTGATAAATTCTTGCTGCGTGATATGCGCTACCAAATCCCGGCTCATAGTGTATCGTGTCTGCCCCTGCTCTGCTGGGTAGTGATACACACCATCCACTAACCTTTCCATAGCTGTGCGAAAGGCATAACCCATCTTATTTGTCTTCCTTTTCTTACACCGCACCTCATCCTCTAGGTCGTTAGCTCTATTGTTGGCTTCTTCCCACTTCTCCTGAAAGTGGATCCTATCCATCACCTCCATCTCTAACTGTATGCGAAGGGCTTCCTTCTCTGTCTTCTCAGACAACTCTCTCTGTTCGGACTCCTCCAGCTTTCCCACCAATTCTACGCTCCTAGCTACCGAACGGTGGAAAAGGGCTCCCATCTGAATACCGACTGCCTTGCGTTGTGCAAGCTCCACCTCCATCTCCTGCATCCTAAGGTTCCTCTGTTGGACTTCCTCCCTCAGCTTCTGGATCTCCGCCTCTCGATCCTGGGCCTCAGTCTCTAGCTCTAAGATCCGCTCTTCGTACTCTCCCAATATGCGACTCGATAGGAGTCTCGTCAGGGTCTGTCTCAGGCTCTTCCTCCCTGGGTTCTTCCTCGGGGTCAGACTCTATCTCTATTGGTTCTTCAGGGTCAGACTCCACCTCTTCCTCTATCAAAGGTGCCTCGTATACCATATGTATATCACGTGGCTTCTCCTCGACAATCCAACCGTTTCCTTCCACACTTGACATCCTACAGCCACAAACAGAAGACAAAACAACAAACTCCATCAGAGGGTCAAACAAAATATAAGTTCATTGTATGAAATGAAAATATATTTCATAATGCTACTAAGTCACCACGAAACTCTATATGAGTTTTATCTCCTCCTAGTTCTTAAATTCTTCTAAGGTTATAGTCTAAGGATTCTCGCTCCTAAGGTTTATAACCTAAAGCTCTGATACCAACCTGTGACGCCCCCAAATTCTGACGTCACTGTCTCGAATTTGGTTCATCACATTCTAACACCATAATGACATAAAACTAATGCAGCGGAAAAGATAGAATAAATTACATTGATTTAATATAATTATTCTCATCCCAAGGTCTCGCAACCGATACTACTATGCTATCCAAAAGTCTTAATTTAAACTGAAACATAGTACAACACATGATCCCTGCCTAAGCTTATTACATAACCGAATTCAGAAACTTAAACCACATAGTGAAATAGTCTTCTTCCTAAGGGAGAACAAAGCTACTCCGTAGTTTTGCCCTTTCCCTTATCCTTGCCTGAAGGTTCACCTCGCTCTGCCTTAACTGAAAGGTTTAAAGAAAGCAAGAATGAGCAACAAATTTGCCCAGCAAGTATGTATGAGGAGGGTGAACAATATAAAGTTCAAATTTCAAAAGTATGGCAGTAAGGAATAGCTCAAGGATAATAAAGAGAATTAATTATAAGAGTCGCTATGGACCGGAGAACATCGATAAGATTCGTGCGTCTAATCATTTCAAAGTTCAAGAATATGGATACTGAGTAGTCACTAAAGGACTAAGAACTCCTGCTAGAATTAACAGTTATTATACTGAAAATCCAATAAAAACGAGCACACAGGTGATCAGCCTATAGTACTCCAGATTATGCATAACTGTCACATGCTTGTAAGTGCGCACGTCGGTCCCCCGACAATATACAATTTTTCCCCTTGTTATGAGGGTTGTTCATCTCAGTAGATAAGAGTCCTTACCAAGATAATTGGTTTGGAATAGCTTTCTAACACATGCATAATAGTCTAACCGAAACAATGGTTTAGACAACTTTTATAATCATATTCAATGATTTACTGAAATACCAATACTTGCAATGGGGTTTAAGGGATACTAATCTTAAACCAATCCTTAGAATATGAATGACAGTTATAAAGCATAAGAGTCATTGTCACATACTTGTACGATACATGAATATACAAGTTTACATGTTTGCTCGATATAGAGAAAGGGTTTGAATACTTGCACAATATACCACATCCTGCTCGAATGTAAATTGAGTAGGGATAAAGGAAACTTGCACAAAATAAAGTTTCGGTAAAAAAGGGAACTTGCAATATGTAAGAGGTTCATGGTAAGAACTTGCTCAATATAAGTTTGAGTAAGGTTAGGGAAACTTGCCCTTGATAATACTTGCACAACAAATAAAGTTTTGGGTTAGAGAACTTGCCTTTAGCGCAGTCTACGAATTTAAAGCTTAATGACACGTTGCAATCCTATTGTATAATAGTTATAAGAATTTCCATTAGTCATACAATTTCATACATCAAATAACACTACATCATATTTGGATACCAAAAATATTACTACAACTTCGGCTCTATACTTTAAAATAACAATACAAGTAATCCATAAGGTCCAGATTAGGGCCAGAATCAACTAGCTCAGACTGCAGGAGGGCGCAGCTGCGCCCTGGTTAAGCTTAGGGACGGCGCAGCTGCGCTGTCCCCTGGCCAGACCAGGGTTGAGCTGTGGCCTCCCTGGTTTCAGCCCACTATTTAACATACCAATGCTTCAACAATTTCAATATACACATGTTAAAGGGGTTTTCATGCTCACGTGATTAACACAAGTTCATATTACTACTTTATGTTTCCTTAGTCTAGAACTATGGCAAAATAATGTCAAACAAGTTCACAAATCCTCGTGACTTATTATACCAAATACTTATTCATATACAAAGGTTATAACATCGAGAGTACTCATGCTCATGGGTTCATATCATTCTCACTTAATCTACCTAGATCATAACTTGGAACTTTTGCCTAAATTCATGCTTGAACGATGCAATACTATAACATACTAGAGTAAACACATATATATATCATGCCTGCGAAATATTAGAGTATTAACATGCATGTTCAACATTTCTTACTGAAATTATCATTATAATCATGCATGTTTGCTTTAAAATGCCCAAGGTTGCCTTTAAAAGTCGTTTAGAACTAGGTCGTGGTCATCTAGCACACATGAAGCATCTTGGAACCTTATGCCATGCATAATCAGACTATATACATATGTTTGTATGATCAGAACTTGCACTTTTGTAAGTTTCGGTAAAGTCTAGTTTTAAAACTATAAGTTTTCTTTAGAAAAACGCATACAAAATGAAGCTAGGATGCTCATGCTATACAAGGCTAATCATAAGTAGATTTTCAACTCATTTATAAAGTCAAACTAACATGTTCGAAATACCAGAAGAACAAAACAAAACAAAAAGTTCCTCAAGTCTGACACCCGACGCAGCTGCGCCGTTTTGTACTACAGGGAGCGCGCAGCTGCGCCCTTCCCTGGATAACTCAGAAACGTCTCTGCTTCGGCAGAATTCAAACCCAAACACGAATTTCTTTACTTAAGCATGCTTAAACTCAGCCACATTGCTATAATACATACATATAAGCTTAACAAACATCATGCTAACAACTCCCAAGTAATTCTCATTAATTCATGCATTCCTAATAATTTAGAAAACTCAATTTTAATAAAATGACTTAAGCTACTTATATATGAAGAAAAAAATTACAGATTTCCAACAACTTTACGTGTAACAGTGTATTACCTCTATTGAAGCTTGGAACAAGAATTTCTCCCAATCTAAACTTATCAGAACTTAGCAAGTGAATTAGAGAAGAGATGAACTCAATTTATAGAGAAGTTAGTAACCGTGCAAAAGCTTTACCCAATGTGATTAACCAATGTGAAGAAGAAGGATTCATTGGGCAAATGTGGTTTGGTGTAATAGTGAGGGAACACTATTTGGACCACCACCCCACCATTATTACCTCCATAGCTAGCTTCATGGTGCAAGAAACCATAGCCTTTTTGCATTTTCAGCAAATTGGCTATTCACGTGGGTATTGCTTGGGCAAGGAAGAGACTCTCAATTTGGGACAAGAGTATTACTCAGACATTCCAACAAGGCTTATTAGCACACTTTGATTTAAAATGTAACTTAGGTCAAGATGTATTAAATAATTACATGCTATCACATGGTATCAAATAGAGGTACATGTACACATATTATATAATCCATGTACATTAATTAAGGCGAAATCTAATTAATTGCTAACACCCAAATATACATTATTATATCATAATACATTTATTACAATAACATTTAAGTATGGAATTAATTATCATGTAGCAAATATTAATTGCCCCATATAATTTAAATGTACATCACCCATCAAGATATCACATAGGATGTTCATGCAATTTAAATATTACGCATATCCAACCTTATTGAATTATATGAATATTCACACATGCTAATGTTAAATAAAAATATCACGCCACATAACCTTAAATTAAAGGAGATTGTTAGCTTTACGAGAATTAATTAAGATCACATTACAAATTTCTTTTCTTATTAAATCACTCCTTTAGTAATTAATCAAGAATTCGTTTTATCGCATTACTACTATAACGACATATCACATATTCTCATAAAATTAATAAATATTCAACTCAATTAGAAGAGTTAATATTATCAATATTCAAAATTTTCGGGTATTACAAAGATGATGCCTTCTGACTTGGTGGGGCATCAAAAGAAAAAGTTCCTGCATGATGTTAAATGGTATATATGGGATGAGCCATATTTGTTTAAACAGTGTGCGGATCAAATGATAAGAAGATGTATCCCATATAGTGAGACCGAGGGGATTTTACAGGATTGCCATTCTTCTGTATATGGAGGACACTACGGAGGGGAGAGAACAGCGGCTAGAGTACTACAAGCAGGATTCTACTGGCTGACAATTTTTAAAGATGCTTACAATTTTGTTCAGCGGTGCGATAGATGTCAGAGAGTGGGTAATATTTCAAAGAGGAATGAAATGCCTTTGAATACAATCCTCGAAGTAGTAGTTTTCGACGTGTGGGGGATTGATTTCATGGGTCCTTTTGTGTCTTCGTGCGGTAATCTCTACATCTTGCTAGCAGTTGACTATGTATCGAAATGGGTAGAAGTGGCAGCACTCCCAACAAATGATGCCAAGGTAGTCCTTAAGTTTTTACATCGCAGTATCTTCACTAGATTTGGGACTCCGAGGGCTATTATTAGTGATGAAGGTAGTCACTTCTGCAACAGGCAGTTCACAGCCTTGTTGGCTAAGTATGGGGTGAATCATCGTATTGCTACAGCTTACCACCCACAGACGAACGGCCAAGTTGAAGTATCCAATCGAGAAATAAAAAGAATCCTCGAAAAAAATTGTGAATCCGACAAGGAAGGATTGGTCTTTAAAGCTAGATGATGTTGTATGGGCATATAGGACTGCTTACAAAACTCCGTTGGGCATTTCACCGTTTCAGCTGGTTTATGGAAAAGCTTGTCATCTTCCTATGGAGCTAGAGCACAAGGCATATTGGGCAATTCGGAAGTTGAACTTTGATTCGACAGCTGCAGGGGAGAAGCGTTTACTCCAAATCAATGAGTTGGATGAATTTCGACTACGGGCTTATGAAAACTCGAAGCTGTATAAGGAGAAGGTGAAGAAGTGGCGTGATCGTAAGATCATCGAAAGAACATTTGAACCGGGACAAAGGGTTTTACTTTTCAACTCAAGACTTAAACTTTTTCCCGGGAAGCTGAAATCAAGATGGTCAGGACCATTCACAGTGAAGACGGTCTTTCCGCATGGTGCGATTGAAGTATACGATAAAATTTTCGGACCAGTCGTTCAAGGTGAATGGACAGAGGCTGAAGCATTACTTTGGGGGCGAGGTGGATAGACAAAAAGTCACCTCAATTCTTTCTTTGACATGAGATTCCGAGATAGTCAAGCTAATAGACTATAACTTAGCGCTGACTGGGAGGCAACAAAGAATTTTCATTCTTTGTTTTATGTTTAGTCAATCATTTTGTTAACCTCTATCTTTCTCTAGTTTTCGTTCTCTACAACTAATCTTGGACGCTGGGTTAATTTGTTGCAGGTAGTAGCATGAGATGTGAAAAATTGGCTAAAGCAGGCTCAAGCGCTTTAGGCGCTCCAACAAGCATAAGTTAAGCGCCTGAGGCGCTACATCATGCGGCAGCTACTGCACTTCAGCGCTATAGGTGCCCTATCCTTTACAATGCAAGCGCCTGAAGCGCTACATCATGCGGCAGCTACTGCACCTCAGCGCTATAGGCGCTCGTCAACGCACAAATCCAGCGCCTGAGGCGCTAAACATTAAGCCAGCTACTGCCACATAGCGCCTAAAGCACTTCTCCTTTACAAAACCCAACGCCTAAGGCGCTCGACCGTAAAAAAAAAAAATTCCTTTTTACCCCCAAGTCAGGCAACCCTACCCCAAACCAAAACTACATCACATCTTTCTCCCTCTCCTAAAAATCGCCGCCTCTTCCCTTCTCTTTTCTTCATTGTCACCGTCTCTCTTTCTTTCTCCCAACCAAACACCAATAAAACCACACACAACCACCACCCACACTCAAATCCACTCTCTCTCATCTCAGCCGACTTCAACCGCTGCTATTCTCCATTATTACCGATTTGAGCTCCATCACACCAACAAATCAATATCCACACTACCCATTGTCGGCACATCACTTTTACAACTAAGGAATTTTCTTCTCATAGCTAAAAAGGATTGAATATTCTACATAAGGGCACTTTCAATTTCAAGTAAGTTTTATATGTTTGAGCAATTAGAACTTGAAATTGTTGGCTAGCGATTTGAATTGCTAGTATTTGGAGAACGTTCTTGGTTTTGATTGTGAACCCAATTGAGTTTGTGTTGGCTCAATTGGGATTGGGTTGAACCTTAAATTGTCTATTTACATGCTTGCAAATTGTGGGAGATTTCATTGTACTTGATTGGGTCACTCTTAGTTTGGGGGAACTATTGTACAAGGGTTTTAAAGTGTGCATACCAAGTGTTCGACAGTTTGCCCCAACGAAGTTTTAAGTTGTTTTGGGTCTTGATTGTGCTTAATTGGTTATTAATGGCTCCTAAGAGACATCGAGGGGAAAGCTCAGGTTCGTCAGCTGTTGTGAAATATGATAAGAAAAAATTTGTTAGCCCAGAAGCAAGTGATAGGTTTAAAAATTGGTCCTCCGGGAAATCTCTAATTCCTGAGCGTGGCTTGCTACC
Source organism: Aralia elata (assembly GCA_034770075.1). Taxonomy (NCBI): domain Eukaryota; kingdom Viridiplantae; phylum Streptophyta; class Magnoliopsida; order Apiales; family Araliaceae; genus Aralia; species Aralia elata. The sequence goes on along the minus strand of CM068386.1, from coordinate 47,297,704 downwards.
TATTGAGCACGTAGATGGGGAAGTTGCTCATATGATACGCACTCGAAATTGGATGGTATTTACTGCGCAACCCGAGCCAGCTGCAGTTAATATTGTGAAGGAGTTTTATGCCAATGCCAAGGAGACTAAAGGGAATGTGGTCATGGTTCGGGGACAAGAAATAAATGTGGGGCGTAAAGCTATTAATGCATATTACGGGTTGCAGAAGATTCATAGGGATGGCTATACGAAATACTTGCAACAAGATTTGGATTATTCTGAGATTATAGTAGCCCTCTGTGAGCCAGGGACAGAATGGAAGTTAACTGACCAACAAGAAGCTGTGCACTTCCCGTCATCCAAGTTGAGCAGATATGGAAAAGCGTGGCATGCTTTTATATGTGCCAAGTTGATGTCGTGCCGCCATATGAGCGATGTAATTAATCAGTGGGCGACGTTATTATTTTGCATTGCCAAAGGGAAGACAGTGGATATAGGGGAGATTATTCATGAATCTATCGTGCACGCGCTTGAGGGTAGTACCACAGGTGGACTGCCTCACCCTTCATTGATCACAGATTTGTGCCGTCATGCTGGAGTCAAGTGGGATAAAGATGAACTTATGCAGGCTCCATTGCCTCCAGTTGATCATGCTGCGATGTTACGGTACAGAGTATGGGGTGGAGGTCGCACCCGAGGGGCTTAGGTTTCATTCTACTACAGAAGTAGCCACAGGAGCAGCCGCAGGAGCAGCCACCACCGGTTGAGGATCCGGTTCAAATCCCCACTGTAGTTGAGACTATCCGTCAGGACCTCAGGCACCATACTAGACGGATAGACTTAGTGGCAGGATCGATTCAGAGGGGTTTTGATCGGATGACTCGGCAGCAGAGTCGACTTGTTCAACGCCAGGCAGAGATTTATGCGTATAATGTAAATTGTTCTACAGCCTTGGCGGATATGTTTGGGCGGTTGAATCCTTCAGCAGGATCATTCCAGTTTCCACCAGCTCCTCCTCTTTTTATTTATCCGCCACCTGACTCACCTCCTGATGTGGATGATGATGATGATGATGAAGCTGCCGATGGCAGTGATGATGAGTAGTGCTTCATCAGGGGAGTCCTCTATTCTTAATCTCTTCTTATTTTTCAATGAGGACATTGTCTTGTTCAGTTTGGGGGGTAGTGTTTTTTGTTTTCATATAGATTGTTATATTTCATTGTGTTTAGACTTGTTGCATGGTAGTTACATTGCATTTTAGGTTGTGTTATGCATCTAGTTTCATGAATTGAGCATAAATCGATATAGTATCTAATGTGGCCAATGATAGGACTGGTTTCATGGTTTTAACTTGAGAAGAATTGAAAGCTAGTGCTTAGTGATGACTTTGATTAGGAAGTGAAGTTTGACTTGTCTGAAACTCTTGTTAGCTAGGAAAGCACATAATCAATTGTTTTGATCAATTTAATTCAAATTGTTGCATAATTTTCTTCTGGTGGAAGATTTGGGTTACAACTTGATAATATCCGTGAAACGCCCATTTAAATCACAAATAGGCAAGAACCTAAGTTTGGGGGAATCATGGGGTGTAAATAAAATATTTTGAAAATTTTGAACTTTTCCCAATTAAAGAATAGATCATGTGGTGGGTTGAGATGGAGCGTAAAACGCACTCACTCATAAACACATGGAACGAGAGGGAGCGTAAAACGCACTCGTTCAAAAGAGAGTGAGATGGAGCATAAAATGCACTCATTAAAGAAAAAAAAATTTGTTTGAATTCCTAGGGAAGGGTTTAAAAAGGATGAAAATGTGTTGAATAACCTTCGTGATACCCCTATGCTTAGTGTTTGCTTGAATCAGTTGAATTGGTTGTGTTCACAGGTTGAATTGAGTTAAAATTGAAAGTTTTCCTCTAAGAAGTTAATTATGTGATTGAGTTGAATTGCAATTGATTAAAATGGTTGATATTCACACACGCACAACATGGGTGATGACAGGTGTAACTTAACTCATTGATTAAAGTCAGAAACTTTGTATTGGTTAGATGTTCTGCTTAAGTATTGTTTGATATCTTTGAGGCCTAGTGTTGGATACTATGTTGGTTGATTGATTAATTCGTAGGCATGTTAGTTAATTTGCATTTGCATCATTGCATTGCTTGGGGACAAGCAATTGGTTAAGTTTGGGGGTATTTGATGAGTGGGTTTTATGCCTACGAATCAGGTCTTATTAGGCTTAATTATTGTGGTCTTTAAGTGTTTTTAGTATTGTTTTATTCGTTTTTGTGTTTGTTTATTGTAGGATTGGAGCTGGAAGGGCAAAAGGGTAAATTTGGAGCTTAAAGGACACTTAATGGCATTTTTGTAAATACGTGGGCATGACCTAGCGCCAGAGGCGCTAGGATTTGTACTAGGGTAGCGCCAGAGGCGCTAGGGCACGGCTGTGGGTGTTGAGTTGCGGCTGGAGGAGGAAAAGGAAGCCAATTCGGAAGAGGATTCTAGTTATTATTGATCAGATTTAGAGAAGGAAACAAAAAGAGGGAACTTGGAGACTTTTATTATTATTATTCTACTTTTCTAGAGTTAGTTGTGTGGTGTTTTTACCGTGGATTAATTGTTCAAGTGCTGGATATTGATGTGGGTTGAACTTTACTTTGGATTTTATTCTTCAATTGGGTTTGATCAATCTACTTCATCTTATTTTCAATTGATTGTTTATTTTTCCATGTGTACTTTTGATCCCATAATGGCTTTTGGTTCAGACATGAACTAAACCCCATTATGGGATTCTAACGGATTTTAATATGTAGTCTAAATATAAGCTTGATTGTTAGTTTGTTTAGCATATCATAAGGAATTTCTATCATGATTGTTTTGCATGTATGAATGCTTGATCACCATTCGTTCTCAGTGCTTGTATGGGATTGAAAAATAACATATAAGTATGGATTGTAATTATGATAGCTTGCGAATATGAGGCTCAATTGGATAGCTTAATATTTTGTGAGTCGGATAGAAATATAGTGTTTCACCGTAAGAGTCAAAATAAGGGCTTGTGCTTTAAATCAATATAATTGCAATTTCACATAGAAATATAGTGATTTTGGTTATAGTGGTGATTATATGGTGTCTATTGAGTATGGATGTTATGTAAGTAGGTCATAATACATTGACAAATGGTTATGTCTATTTTAGTGTCCTTGGCTATTTTTCTGTGATATGTGAATTTACTAGCATGATAGTGGTAATTAGATGAACTATTAAATGAAGTTAGGATCCCATTAACTCCAAGTTTGATATAATTTGTTAGTATTTGCATTTTTAGTTGTTAATTTGTTTAGAAATAATTTTGTCACCAAAATCAAGTCATTAGTTTAGGCAAATAAGTATAGTGATAGGACTGATGCATAGTGATTTAGTTTAGCACTTTCTCTGTGGGACGATACTCTACTTCCTCTGTATTACTTGTTGACCACGTATACTTGCGTGAGTTAGAGTTCTTTTATTAAAGACTAAAAAGGAGGCAACAGTGAACTTGGACAGTTTGGACTTTTAGAGGACTATAAAGCTATGATTTCTTGTTTGTTAATTTTATTTGTTGTTATGGTATTGTAGTTCCATGGGTTACCTTCATAATCCAGTTGGAATGGAGCAAAAAGGAGTTAAAACGAGTTCGTAGTAATGATTTTTGTAAAACTTGTCAAGAACTCAAAAAACAGAGCATAACTTTGTACTTTGATCAAAGATTTGGACTTGTTAATGTTTATGGGTGCTTCTACATTTTTTATATGTTGTAACCCATGAATTAGGAGTCCATAGAGTCCGAAATGGACCAATTTAAACGTGTGTAGGAGGAGATATGAAAGTTGGAGTAGCCGGAGGTCGGAGTCGCTAACTGGGATTAAACCCATAATTCGGCTACTGGTGTATGACGCCGCAATGTCATTCATAAGCCTTGCAGCCGTCGCCACAGCGAGGGGCATAAAAGGGAAATGAATGGAGCTCACGCCGCAGCGAAGCTTCCAAGCACTAAGCTTGGTGTCACAGCGCCACGTGACAGAAGACGGGAAACGGAGCTCACGCTGCAGTGTGGCTTCTAATACTAAGCTTCACGCCGCAGCGACGCCACGCGGTAGAGTCAGGACACAGGAACGACGCCGCAGCGTGGGTTCTAGCAATGAGCCTCACGCGCAGCATCAGTTCCGTGTCTGGACCGGGTCAGTTCAGTCAGGTCGGGTCGGACCTAGTGCATTTTTCCAACGAGTCCAAAACTTATATTTTTTTGTACAAAATGATTCGACAAGTTAGTTATTTATACCTTGTTAAGCCTTAATTGCTTAATTATTAAGGGTCAACCAAATTGGTATTGTCTTAAGGCGTAAATTGAGTAACCTGGATGCAACTTACGTTTGGCTTCCAGGGGCACTGCCCCCTTAGACCCCTGCATGGGTAGTCGTAGTGGCAATTAATGTGTTTTAATGATGCTATGTCTATTTTAAACCTAGTCTTTATGTGACTAATTGTTTACATGTGTAGGATATTAAGGAGCGTGTGTTGTAATATTGTAGCACCGCATCAGACAAGTTTCTAAACCTTATGCACTATTTTTATTTCGTGCAAACAGGTATATGTTAGGCAAGTTTCCTAACGCTTGTCTAACCCTTGTGTTGGGCAAGTTTCCTTACCCTAGCTCAATTTAACATTGGGCAGATTTTCCCAACCGCACAACTTTTGTTTATTGTGCGAGTTATTTATTGATTGAGCAATCATTCTATATTATTGCAAGTTCCTTACTCAACTATTTTTATTTGAGCAAGTTCCCTATCTTGTATAAATGTTGTATATTATTGCAAGTTTCATGACTCAAATGGAGTTATTACTTTCAAAGCATATTAGTGGATTAATTATTGTCAATTACTCAACATCAAGGATAATTATTGATATTCGCATCTTGTGCATTTGAATTCATTATCTGTTGTTGGACTGTGAAATGTAAGTTCTTCATTCATGAACTATTTAAGGAAATAGTCTACGCCATTTGTTTCGGCTAGACATGTACAGGTTATTACTTTTAAAAGCTATCCAAACCGATTGTTGGTATGGATTCTTGGACTGAGAGAGCAACCCTTATTAGGGGATTTTAATGTGTCGGTTATTCGATGCAGTCAGAGTTAAATGTTATGCATATACATAGGGTAAGAGAGGATGATCCCCTCAAGTACTACTGACGGGCCAGGCGTTTAAAAGGGTTAGTTGAATGACTGATCCTTTGGCCAAAAAGTTCATCGTCTATTAGACCACTCAGCAGTAGATAATCAATATTCATTATTTCATTTGAACTTTGATTATATTGTCAGCTATTTCTTCAATGTTCTTAAATTGTTGAACTATATAATTATTATTCTCATTCATTCATGATATATCCTCTTTATTCATTTTAAACTTGCTGAGCAAAGTAGTTGCTCACCCTTGCTATATCATGAACCTATTGCAGTTAAGCTGGGGAGTTCCAAAGCGGACAAAGGCAAAGGAAATCTTAAGGAATAATTATATGTACTATCCCCTTATGTAATCGTGGAATCGTTTTGTATTATTATTGTATTCTACGATGTATTTATTTAAGGTTATAGACCTTGGGACCGTAGTAAACCTTTTGTAATGAACAACATATGTTTATTTATTCCGCATTTAGTTAATTTATGTTGTTTAGAGGTGTATAGATGTACTTTATCGTGAGCACTAGATTCGAGGTATTTGTACCTGAATTTGGGGGTGTCATAGGTTGGAATCAGAGATGTAGGTTATAAGCTTTAGGAATGTGAAACCTAGGTTATAACCTTAGTATTAAACTCGTATTGGGTACGTTAGGAGGTGAATCAAGGAGATTCATTTGGTGATCATGTCTGGAGGTGGATTATGGAAATCCATTGAGCCGAGTTGTCCATGATAAAATATCATTTCATTTTATCAATGAATATATTTTATTGTGGCACTGATATCTTGTTGTCTATTTGTTTTTGTCTATGGCTATAGGATGTCTGAGATAGGAGAGTCCAGTCCTGCTGGAGAGGTGGAGTTCACAGACATTCATGTGGACGCAGGGCATTTAGTGGAGGTGCAGCCGAGTGAGCCAAAGATGATGGACACTAGGGATGAGTCTGAGGCCGAGTATGCTTCTGAGGAGGAGCCACTTACCGGAGGAGTGCTGAGGCGGTTAAGTGATGAGGTCGATGATGAGGACCCCGGGGAGGATCCAGTAATGGAGGATGATGAGCCACCTGAGTATGCAGATGGCATGGGCACTACTGCTAGTGACATCATTGAAAAGCTGACAAATAGAAATGAGGAGCTCGAGAATCGAGTAGCCCACTTAGAGGAGAAAAACCAGAGTCACCAGGACCGAGAGGAGCAGTACAAGTCATTAGCTTATCAGACTTTAGGGGAAAAGGCTGAGTTAACCCAGAAGCTATAGGAAAAGGACTAGAGGATTGTCGAGCTAGAGGCAGAGGTTCAAGGTCGGCGTGGGGCTTCTGTTCAGCTTGGTGTAATGGTTTATAACCTCTTAGAGAGGAATGTGGTGCTGGTAGGACAGATAGAGCGGGTAGAGGATCAGTTGGAGACTACTCGTCTGGAGAGAGATGAGGTTATAGAACAGTTGGCAGCCCTGACTACAGAGTTTGATCTAGAGGTTACGAACAGAGTCCGCATAGACAGGGCAGCTAGGATTGATTCCCTCAGTTTAGGCTTGACCACTTCCATTGGCAGGCTGAGGGACAGGGTAAGGAGGTACCCCAGGGATGAGGGGAGCAACAGGCGCGTGATTAGGCGCCGAGTGGTCGACAGGCTGGCTCGACGGGAGCTCTGAGTTGCACTCCGCCGTAGTAGGCGGTGATGTACTATTTTTTTAGCATTATGTTTGCAGTAGGTCCCTTTTTTGTTATAATAGGGGCATACTTATGTTGTAAATCCCTGTGCTTGTAGCGTGCATAGGATAGTAGTTGAACCCCAATTTTGTTTCTGATAGAGGGATGGAAGTTTATTAGTCCTGACTTTTGTTCTTTAGGGGATAGTTAGTGGTTGGTAGGCCATGCCCTTGAGCGTTTATAGAAGTATGCCACATGTTGAGTCTAGGTGTATTAAAATAGTGGTGTATGATTATAAATACAGTTGTGTTATTTAAATCAAATGTGTTTGATAGATGCTTTTACTTTTAATTGTTGACTTAAATGACTTTTTGCATATGGCATAAATCTATTAGTAAAAGCCGACCGTTTTCTTTAATCAGATCATGCCTCCAAGAAGACAGCCACGAAACCAAAGGGTTGAGGAATCGGTTAATAACACTCAAGGTCATCTAGACCCAATGAGAGCGTTTGTTGAGTTGCTGGCAGAAGCTATGCAAAATAGACCCCCACCTATTGGAGAACAACCAGAGCGGCAGCCTGCGCAACATTTGGCTAGCTTCAAAGATTTTAAGCTAGTAGGACCTCCCGAGTTCAAGGGAACACTAGACCCGATTGAAGCCCAAACCTGGATCGAAGAAATAGAAAAAAGTGTTCGACGTTGCAAGGGTGGCCGAAGAACAAAAGACAGGGTTCGCCACCTTTATGATGAAAGGTGAAGCGAACTATTGGTAGAAGGCCAACAAAGGTCGTGCTGGAGACGGTGTGATACCATGGGAGCGTTTCAAGGAGCTGTTCTTTGAGAACTATTTTTCGGAGAGTATGCAGCAGAACATGGAGGTGAAGTTTTTTGAGCTCAAGAAGGGGAACATGTCAGTCACGGAGTATACAGCTAAATTTAATAAGTTAGCCCGATTTGCACCTCACCAGGTAGACACTGAAGCCAGAAAGGCAAGGAGATTTGAATTAGGCCTGAAACCGTGAGTGTACAGTAGGGTGGCAATTTTAAGGATTGACACATTTTCTACACTGTTGGAAAGGGCCATCATTACCGAAGGAGGTAACGAGGCTCTAGTAAAGTTCAATCAAGACAAAAAGAAGGGTCACGAAGGAAACAAGGGAGGAAGCAACGGGGGAAGTAATCCAAATAAAAGGAAATAGAACGATAGTCAATCTTCCGGTGGCAACAAGTCTGGAGGAGAGGTTAGGAAGGGTAATAATTGCAATAATTGTGGAAAGAATCACTCGGGGGAGTGTTTGAAGGGCAAAGGGATTTGCTATAACTATGGGCAACAGGGACACCTTGCTAATCAGTGCCCAAAAGGAAAGAAAGCGGGATACTTCTCATGTGGAGCATCAGATCATCAAATCAAGGATTGCCCGAAAAGGAAGGGGGATGCAACAAGTGGCAATAGGAACAACAACAATAGCAACAACAACAACAACAACAGGCTGAACATTGGAGGGCCAGCTAGCCAAACCAACAGGCCCACGGCACGCACTTTCAACATGACAGTGCAGGATGCGGTGGAGTCAAAGGACATGGTGTCAGGTATTATTTTGATCAACAATATCAGTGCATATGTATTATTTGATTCGGGTGCTACCTGTTCGTTTGTGTCGGATGAATTTGCTAAACGGTTAAATTTACCTCGTGAGAAATTAGATAATCCTATGAATGTGGAAGTAGCTAATAAGGAAGTTATTCCTGTAGAACATATTCATAGAAATTGCTATGCTGAAACAAGAGGATATAATTTGGGCGTAAATTTGATTCTGATACGACTAAGAGAATTTGACGTTATCCTTGGAATGGACTGGTTGTCTAATTATGGAGCTGTGATTGACTGCCAAAAGAAATGTATACACCTGAAGACTCCGAATAAGTCGAAGGTCGTATTCTACGGTAGTAAATCGCCGACACAATCTTGTTGTCTGACGATGATGCAAGCGAGAGATTGCTAAGAAAAGGTTGCATAGGTTATCTGGCTCACGTGGTTGATACCCGAAGAGTAGAAGGTGAGTTGGGTCAGATACCGGTTGTAAGGGAATTTCCAGATGTTTTCCCAGATGAGTTACCGGGTTTACCACCGGATAGAGAGGTCGAGTTCATAATCGATTTAGTACCGGGGACAGCACCGATATCGAAGGCACCATACAGGATGGCACCGGTGGAGATGAAAGAACTAATGGTTTAACTGCAGGAGCTGCTAGATAAGGGGTATATTCATCCGAGTGTATCTCCGTGGGGTGCGCCGGTACTGTTCGTGAAGAAGAATGACGGATTGCTGAGGCTTTGTATCGACTATCGAGAGTTAAACAAAGTCAAGATTAAGAACAAGTACCCGTTGCCCAGAATTGATGATTTGTTTGACCTATTTGAAGGGAGCGAAATACTTTTCAAACATTCTAGTCTACTCGAAGACAGAGGAGGAAGACATCGAGCATTTGAGGATAGCCGTGGAAACGCTGAGAAGGGAGAAGCTATATGCAAAGTTTTCCAAGTGTGAATTTTGGCTACAAGGGTGCAGTTTTTGGGGCACGTGATTGACAAGGATGGTGTATCAGTAGATCCTGCGAAGGTAGAAGCAGTAGTAAACTGGGAGCAACCAAAGACGCCAACAGAAGTCCGAAGTTTCTTGGGATTAGCAGGTTACTATCGGAGATTTATTCAGAATTTTTTGAAGATAGCGACGCCATTGACAAATTTGATAAGGAAGACTGTGAAGTTTGTATGGACGGATAAGTGCGAAGAGAGTTTCTTAGAGTTGAAGAAGAAACTTAGTGAAGCACCTGTGTTATCACTACCAGATGATACAAGGGGATTTGTGGTGTACAGTGATGCGTCACACAAAGGCCTTGGGTGCATATTGATGCAGCATGGGAAGGTCATTACGTACGCGTCACGGCAGCTGAAGGACTATGAGAAGGGGTATCTGACTCATGACCTGGAACTAGCGGCAGTGGTGTTTGCTCTGAAGATTTGGAGGCACTATCTGTATGGGGAGAAGTGTGAGATATACATAGACCACAAAAGTCTGAAGTACATCTTCACTCAAAAGGAACTAAACATGAGGCAGAGGCGATGGTTGGAGTTGATCAAGGACTACGATTGTGAAATTTTATACCATCCCGGTAAGGCCAATGTAGTAGCTGATGCTCTAAGTAGGAAGGGCAGAGATAAGTTGATGATGCTAATAGCTCAGGAAGAACTGATAAAGGACATGGAAAGACTAGAGTTGGAAGTCAAGTATCCGAAAGATGTAGACGAGAAACTATTCGCAGTGGAGGTGAGTCCGACTTTACTAGACAAGATAAAGGAGGCTTAAGAAAAGGGTGATGAATGTGTTGCCATAAAGAAGCGAATCTTAGATGTAGAGGAATTGAAGTACAAAATTGATAGCACGTGACTGCTGAGGTTCGAAAGGAGGATCTGGGTACCGATGGTTTCGGAGTTGAGAGAAGAGATTTTGCAGGAAGCTCATTCTACAAGGTACTCGATACACCCTGGTAGTACCAAGATGTATCAGGATTTGCGTCAGCACTTCTGGTGGCCGAACATAAAGAGGGAGGTCGCGGAATGTGTTGGACGATGTTTGACATGTCAGAGGGTAAAATCAGAACATCAGAAACCGGGTGGACTGCTACAACCGCTGGAGATTCCGGAGTGGAAGTGGGAGCATATCAAGATGGATTTTGTGACGGGGCTTCCACCAACTTAGAAGGGTTACGACGCGATCTAGGTGATCGTGGATCATTTAACTAAATCTGCACATTTTCTACTGATCAAGATAAGGTACAATCTGGAACAGCTAGCAAAGTTATATGTGAAAGAGGTTGTGTCACGACATGGAGTGCCGGTATCTATTGTATCTGACAGAGATCTGCGTTTCACGTCGAATTTCTAGAAGAGCTTACAAGAAAGATTGGGAACCCAGTTGAGGTTGAGTACAGCATGGATGGGCAAAGCGAACGAATGATTCAGACATTTGAGGACATGCTTAGAGCATGTGTGATGGATTTTAAAGGCAGCTGGGATGATCACCTACCATTGGTGGAGTTTGCCTATAATAACAGTTATCATGCGAGTATTGGCGTGCCGCCATACGAAGCATTATACGGGAGGAAGTGTCAAACACCTCTGTGTTGGGACGAAATCGGTGAACGAAGACTGTTGGGACCTGAATTGGTGCAGCAGACTGTGGATGTCGTCAAGGTGATAAGAGCTCGATTAGTAGTGGCTCAGGATCGACAAAAGAAATACGCCGATTTGCATCGTCAGAAGCGAGACTTTGAAGTTGGCAGCTTTGTGTTTTTAAAGGTATATCCCTGGAAGAGGAAGATCAGATTTGGAAAGAAAGAAAAATTGAGTCCCAGGTTCGTAGGACCTTTTGAAGTTTTGAGGAGGGTAGGTGAAGTGGCGTATGAGGTACCTTTACCTCCTAAACTTGAGCACGTTCACAATATGTTTCACGTCTCCGTGTTGCGGCCATATAAACCCGACTACAAGCATTAGATATCCTATGAACCAATTCAAGTTGAGAAAAACTTGTCATATAAAGAGATTCATATCCAAATACTAGATAGGAAGGAACAGACATTAAGAAATAAGGTCATCCATTCGGTCAAAGTATTTTGGAGGAACCACGCAGCTGAAGAAGCCACCTGGGAGCTAGAAGAGAAGATGAGGAAGAATTATCCGCATCTTTTTGAGTGAACCCATGTTAAGTTTTTCGTACCTAGATTGTAATTCTGGGGACAGAATTCTTATAAGGGGGGAGGATGTAACGACCGAAAATTCTGGATTTGCCTTGTAATTCGAATTTTTTGAATATTAATGGATATATTATATTTTATTAATATTATTTTTGTGTTGCATGTTTAAAGGTTATGTGACAACCTGGATTATGTGAATGCGGGAAATTTTACGTGTTATAGTTTTGTTTAAGTGAATAATTAATTTCGCGTAGCGTCGCTAAATCACTATTTACGGTGCACGTTTCCTGAGACACTATTCATGCCATAATATTTTTGTGTCTTTTTCTATTTTTATAAATTTCATTAATACGTGTGAGCGAAGTGATAATTTTTCCCAGCGCTGGAATATTTATTTGAGCTCGTTAGTGATTTAATTTATATCCGAAATGTATTATATGGATGTTCCGAATAAATGGACAAATCCCATAATAATTATTTTTATGCGTCCCAATAATTTATGGGAGTACCCATTTTAATTTTAGGTAAAGTTATTTACCAAATTGGGTACAAAAGTGGGAGTTTTCGGATATATTTTTGTATATATGGGTATTTATTTTGGCATCTTACTCCAAGAGGGAACCAACCCACCATTTCTAGACCAATCAAATGAGAGAGTAGAGGGGAGGGTCGGACAACATTGAGCAACCAACCCATTTCTCCCTAAATCACTCTCTCCACATCTCCCATTCCATCAGCAGATAGAGAGAGAGCTGTAGAGGGGAAGAAGGAAGAAGGAGAAAGTCGCTGGAAAAAGGAAAGAGAGTTGCCGGAGAAGAAGAAAGAAAGAAGAAAGAGAAGCACACGGGTGGAGGAAGAAGAGAATCCAAGCAAGAAGAAACCCTCAAAGCAAAGCTTAACAATCTTCTTAACCTCTAGGAAGGATTTACAGAGGTAAACAATCAACCACAATCCATTTCATTTGATTTTCGTTAAGATTTTTGAGTTTTTCTTAGTTTTGAGCTCTTAGCCTTGTGGGTCAGATTTATGGCGATTCTTGATGTTTTTGTTTGTTCTAGATGTTTGTAAATGTTGTTAAGAGGTTATGTAAGACATTAATAATATCAAAGTGGAACAAAAATGGAACAAATCCGTACCTTTACTTAATGGAGCAAGAACAATGAACTTTGGACATGAACTTGGACAGTTTAGCCTTTTAGAGGACTGTAAAGCTATGATTTCGTGTTTGTTAATTTTATTTGTTGTTATGGTATTGTAATTCCATGGGTTACCTTCATAACCCAGTTGGAATGGAGCAAAAAGGAGTTAAAACGAGTTCGTAATAATGATTTTTGTAAAACTTGTCAAGAACTCGAAAAACAGAGCATAACTTTGTACTTTAATCAAAGATTTGGACTTGTTAATGTTTATGGGTGCTTCTACATCTTTTATATATTGTAGCCCATGAATTAGGAGTCCATAGAGCCCAAAATTGACCAATTTGGACGTGTGTAGGAGGAGATATGAAGGTTGGAGTGGCCAGAGGTCGGAGTCGCTAATTGGGATCAAACCCAGAATCCGGCTACTGGTGAATGACGTCGCAGCTTCATTCATAAGCCATGCAGTCGTCGCCGCAGCGAGGGGCATAAAAGGGAAATGAACGGAGCTCATGCCGCAGCGACGCTTCCAAGAACTAAGCTTGGCGTCGCAGCGCCACGTGACAGAAGACGGGAAACGGAGCTCGCGCTACAGCATGGCTTCTAATACTAAGCTTCACGCCACAGCGACGCCACGCGGCAGAGTCAGGACACAGGAACGACGCCGCAGCGTGGGATCTAGCAATGAGCCTCACGCGCAGCATCAGTTCCGTGTCTGGACCGGGTCGGTTCAGTCAGGCCGGCTCAGGTCGAGTCGGACCTAGTGCATTTTTCCAACGAGTCCAAAACTTATATTTTTTTTGTACAAAATGATTAGACAAGTTAGTTATTTATACCTTGTTAAGCCTTAATTGCTTAATTATTAAGGGTCAACCAAATTGGTATTGTCTTAAGGCGTAAATTGAGTAACCTGGATGCAACTTACGTTTGGCTTCCAGGGGCGCTGCCCCCTTAGACCCCCGCCTGGGTAGTCGTAATGGCAATTAATGTGTTTTAATGATGCTATATCTATTTTAAACCTAGTATTTATGTGACTAATTGTTATACGAATATGTATTTACATGTGTGGGATATTAAGGAGCGTGTGTTGTAATATTGTAGTAGCGCATCAGGCAAGTTTCTAAACCTTATGCACTATTTTTATTTCGTGCAAACAGGAATATGTTAGGCAAGTTTCCTAACGCTTGTCTAACCCTTGTGTTGGGCAAGTTTCCTTACCCTAGCTCAATTTAACATTGGGCAGGTTTTCTTAACCGTATAACTTTTGTTTATTGTGCGAGTTATTTATTGATTGAGCAATCATTCTATATTATTGCAAGTTCCTTACTCAACTATTTTATATTTGAGCAAGTTCCCTATCTTATACAAATGTTGTATATTGTTGCAAGTTTCATGACTCAAATGGAGTTATTACTTTCAAACCATATTAGTGGATTAATTATTCTCAATTACTCAACATCAAGGATAATTATTGATATTCGCATCTTGTGCATTTGAATTCATTATCTGTTGTTGGACTGTGAAATGTAAGTTCTTCATTCATGAACTATTTAAGGAAATAGTCTACGCCATTTGTTTCGGCTAGACATGTACATGTTATTACTTTTAAAAGCTATCCAAACCGATTGTTGGTATGGATTCTTGGACTGAGAGAGCAACCCTTATTAGGGGATTTTAATGTGTCGGTTATTCGATGCAGTCAGAGTTAAATGTTATGCATATACATAGCGTACGAGAGGATGATCCCCTCAAGTACTACTGACGGGCCAGGCGTTTAAAAGGGTTAGTTGAATGACTGATCCTTTGGCCAAAAAGTTCATGGTCTATTGGACCACTCAGCAGTAGATAATCAATATTCATTATTTCATTTGAACTTTGATTATATTGTCAGCTATTTCTTCAATGTTCTTAAATTGTTAAACTGTGTGATTATTATTCTCATTCATTCATGATATATCCTCTTTATTCATTTTAAACTTACTGAGCAAAGTAGTTGCTCACCCTTGCTATATCATGAACCTATTGCAGTTAAGTTGGGGAGTTCCAAAGCGGACAAAGGCAAAGAAAAGGTTAAGGAATAGTTATATGTATTATCCCGTTATTTAATCGTGGAATCGTTTTGTATTATTATTGTATTTTGCGATGTATTTATTTAAGGTTATAGACCTTGGGACCGTAGTAAACCTTTTGTAATGAACAACATATGTTTATTTATTTCGCATTAGTTAATTTATGTTGTTTAGAGGTGTATGGATGTACTTTATCGTGAGCACCAGATTCGAGGTATTGGTACCTGAATTTAGGGGTGTCACACTGGATCTTTACATTTAGGAGGTATTTTTTTTGAAGTACTGCTGACACATTCTCTCCAACAGTGACTCTTTCATCATTCTTCAACTTCCTTTTGTTAGTGCACAATTCTTTCAAAAACTTAGATTAAAAAAAGGAGGGATGTTTACCTCTACCTTCTTGAAGGTTTCTAGAATTTCCTTCTCTTGTTCATCCTTCTTTGAAGTCTTGTGGTTCCTAGGTGAAAAAGGCAATGGCTTAATCTTAATTGAAGTAGTTGGGTTAGAGATTACCTTAGGTGTCTCGATCTCCTCTTTGGCTTTCTCCTCCTCAAAATCAGCAACTGCTTTGGGTACTTCCAGCTCTTTTCCACTCCTTAGTGTAATCGCACTAGAATTCTCCCTCGGATTGACAACTGTTTGAGAAGGTAACTTTCCTGAACCTTGAGATTCCAATATTCCCACTATGGTAGCAAGCTGGCCCACTTGGTTCCTCAGATCTTGAACATAAGTTCTTATTTCTTACATGAATTCTTGTGTCTGAGTCATGAATTGTTGTGACTGTCCCATAAATGCCTTGAACATATCCTCCATGGATTGCCCATTATTTGCAGGAGCTGCTTGTCTCGGTTGATACTGAGGTTGAGTCGGTTGAAAACCTTGTTGCCTAGATGGAAAACCTCCTTGTGCTGGTGGCCTACCTCCATAGCTTAAGTTCGGATGATCCCTCCAACCCTGGATTGTAGGTGTTTGAGTATGGATTATACTTCTTTTGGGGTTGTGCCTGATAGTTTCTCATAGCATTAGCCTATTGTGAAGGCTCCTCATCTTGCAATGTTAGGCATGCATCTGTGTTGTGATTCGGCTGTAAACAGATTCCACACGGCTTTGCGACTGGCAAGTTTCCTGTAGCTAATTGTCTAACCACAACAGTTAAATCCGAAATCTGTTGCTCCAAATTATTTATGCTTACCTCACTTACCCTTTGTGGTGTATGCACATTCCTTGTCCCATATTGCTGTGAGTTGGCCGCCATGTTTGCAATTAAGTTCTTTGTAGCCTCCGTAGTTTTGTCCACTAGTGCTCCTCCACTAGCAGCATCAATCATACTCCTATCCATGGGTACCAACCCTTCATAAAAGTATTGAATTAGGTGTTGATCATCTATTTGGTATGGCGGACAGCTAAAGCACAACTTCTTGAACCTTTCCTAATATTCATACAACGTCTCTCCACTGAATTGTCGAATTCCGCATATCTCCTTCCTTATGTTGGCTACTCTTAAAGCAGGAAAGTACTTCTCTAAGAACAGCTTTTTTATGTCACTCCATGACTGTATTGATCCGGAGGGAAGATAATACAACCAATCATTCGCCAAATCTGCCAGTGAAAAGGGAAATTGTGACGCCCCCAAATTCGTGTATCATCAATCACAAGATGTGGTGCTCACAGTACAACGTAAACCAACATCTAACTAAATAAATAACTTAAATTAATAATAAGTACAATAATAGCAATATTCAAATAAAATCCCAGGTTAAACAATCTTAATAAACTTAATCTTAGCGTTCATCGCTTATTACATCATTTACGGAAAACTAATTATTACATAATGAAACTATTCATTCATCTTGGTTTTTCCCTTATCCTTGCCCGATCCTTCGATCATCTCATGCTTAGCTGAAATGTTTAAGCAAGAATGAGCACAAATTGCACAGCGAGTAAATAAAATAATTTAACATCGGATAACACGAATAGGTTCATTTACATAGGTGTTCTTCAATAATTCTAAGAATAATTATGAAGTAACTTTGAAAATGAAGAGTAAGAGTTTTACAGAATTTTATCAGCATACTAAGCGGTAATAAATACCTGGACATTGTTTTAATACATCAAAAATCATCAGAAGTTTTAACAATCAGATAGACTGTAAAACATTATCCACAAGTACTCTAGGTGATCAGCCTATCGTACCCTACATTGTTCACAAGTATAAAGTTTGAACGCATAAGCGTAAATGGGACTAAATGCTCGACATTTGTTTACCCCATTATCCGGGTTATTCATCTTAGTAATCATGCGGAACCGCACCAAAACAATTTAGTTTGGTAGATTTTAAATAGCTACAACTGAATGTGAATAATTTAAATAATAAAACATTTCGCATCAATAGTATCTAGCCGAAACAAAAGGCTAGAACGCATTTCTTAAAAACAGTTCAAGAATAATTAAGAACTTTAAAGCATAAACAATGGAGATAATAACTGAATTATCATCACTTGAACTTGTACAATAAAGGAGTGAAGTTCAGGAACTTTCCTCGTGCGTAATCTACACAGTCACAATTTACGTTCACCAAATGACCTATATACCTTTAGGATCACAATATAAATTAGTTTCTTTACAATTATGCTTAACGGTTTAACTTTCCATTTTAGTACGACTTAGTAACTTAGTTTATGATCTGAACTTTCTAATTAACCACATAGCACAATTCAGAAATCTCTACAAACATACAGCACAAATCTTAGTATTCAAATTCTCACAAACAAGTTAAAGTCTCCTAAAACTTATCAAATATTAGCTTACAATTCAACTTTGTGTTTACATACTCATGATACAACTTAATACGTGTTTAAAACTTCTTCATGCTCATTATGCCAGGTTACGTTGGGTTTTAAGGGCTGAACAGTTAAAAAAACATTCTTTTCTATTCTGGTGCAGGCGCGGCCGCGCCCTGTTTAGCCTTGGTACCAGCGCAGCCGCGCTGGTACGCAGACACAGGTACTGAAGGCTGCTGTGAACCAAACTTCCAAACATCTATACAATAGCAATTTAGACACATCCAAACATTATAAACTCAACCAAAACAACATAACATTTATACTTAACCATTCTAATAGCACAAACAACATAAATAACCAATTTAAAGTCCCCAAAATCAAGGTTCTTGTTATTTCCTTCATATTTCACATATTTAGCGAAATCATTCACCACAGATTCGTTTCTCAACCATTTTAACATATTAACACAAACAACTAACACTTAACAGATTGATACATGAATTAAACATCAATTTCGGTTCCAAAATAAGTCATTTTGTACATTTTCCACCAAAAACCAATTTCCTTCTCTTAAACAGATTTTCATGGATTTGATTACTTAAAATCCTTTATAAACAACATATATAACCATACTCAGACCAAACAAGTCGTATATAACATGTACACACATAACCTAACATCCGACTTTAGTAAATTCCCACTTTTACACGATTTAGCTCCTTTGTGGAAATTTTTCAAACACAAAGCATACTGATGAGTGGGTTTTACACCTACGAATTGAGTATATTTGGCTTGATAATTTGTGAGTTCTTAAGTATTTTAAGTTAAGATTCGGTATTTATAGTGTTTTTATGTTATTTTGTAGGAAGAAGCAGGGAAACGTAATCCGAACATCTTTTGGAGTACAATAAGCAAGCAAACACAAGAAGGGAAGATTGCAGGGCTTTTAACACTAGGTTGGATGCATGTTATTGGTTTGGAACTTAGATTGTATTGTACAACTACTCCTTAGCTTTCCGGAACATTTTGAATCGTCACAATTGGAGTTTGGATGAGAAAGTAATGACCGTTTTACCAACGGACATTGAACCTCAAAGTTTGGAGTTGTCATTTGCATTGCACTCACTTCAAGCCCAATTTTGACTTTGATCCAATCTGAATCTCTCAATTCTCAAAGAATTAAAGTTTTAGATCTCGTCGAGAGCTTCGATTTGATAGGTGGCAAGCCCCGTAACTCCTACCGGATCAAAAGTTATGACCATTTTACTAACAGATGTTCGAGCAGAATTTGGTCGGGCGCGGCCGCGCCGGTTCCAAGTGTATTTTGGGCGCGGCCGCGCTGGTCTGCAGAGTGGAAAACATGATTTCTGGCACTTGGGTGCGGCCGCGCTGCTTTCTAGGCCAAATATGGGCGCGGTCGCGCTGGGTCGGGTTGTTAAAAAGCTTATTTTTGACCCAAATTGAATGGAACAAGGATTGTAACTTCTAATTGGTTTAGGACTTTAACTAGAACCTATAAATTCATGATGTGAGGCATAGAATAGGGGGGATCTTGCTACTTTTTGCTAACCCTAGTTTGGGAGAAAGAGATGAAGGCTTGAAGCAATTACAAGAGCACAAAGGATTCAATTAAGGAGTTGAAGGAGAGACTCAAGGATTGCGTCTACAGATTCTATTCTCTTCTCTACCTCTTATTTTGTATTCTTGAATGCTTTATCAATTGTGGATTATGGATTTTAATTCAATTATGAACTAATTTCTTTTTAAGATTACAATGGAACTTAATGCGCAGCTTTTATTGATATGTTTCCTTGTTAATTATTGTTGATTATTGTCGTATTGTCTATTATGATTTGTGATTAATTGCTTAATTGTCTGATCAACAATTACCGTGGTAATCTATATGAACTCGAGAGATGGATTATAGATTTAGACCTAATCATAATAGCATGTGATTGTGTTTTCTGCATAGTGATGGAATTCATAATTTGTGTCTAGGATAGAGATATACATATACGCCGCATGTAATCTGAAAGAGAACCTGAGCTTTAAATCCTTTTTAATTGTAATTCACATAGAGATATAGTGAATTAGTTAACTAGGGTGTTCATCTTAATTCTATCTTTTGTGAATTTAAGTTGATTCGTTTATGATACATCGAGAGATGGTTATAAATATTGATGAGTTCTTGATTAACAATCTAGAATAATTAATATAACTTAACAGGAAGTGTATTAATTCAAGTGAAACATTAAGCAAAATTGTAATCTTAAGCCTTTTTATCTAAATTCAATTCTTGGTAGTTAGTAATTAGTTAGTTTAGTACTTTATTTTTAAAATTCAAAATCTTTTATCGAATTGTTTAAATAAAATTAATTTGATTAAAAGTTAGAATTTGGTAATTATTATTAAATAATTCTCTGTGGGTTCGACACTCTCTTATCATTATATTACTTGTGGACTGCGTATACTTGTGTATTTTGCTAGTATAGATTTAGGCAAACAAGTTTTTGGCGCCGTTGCCGGGGAATTAGTTTAATAATTTTTGTCATCATTAGCTTCAATCAAATTAGTTTTAATTTAAACATTTTGTTTTTATTTTAATTCTCTTCGTATATTTCTCTCTTTTCAGGTACCATGGATGACTTTGCTTATCAATGGCCATATACGAGAATGACTCAACCAAGGAAAATAGGGGTTGATGGACTCAATACACTTTCTGCATTGTCAGCACAAATTGAAACACTTTCGAAGAGGTTGGATGTTCTTGCATCCCAACGTATTCGAAGGGTAGCAGTTATTTGTGATTATTGTGCTGACAATCATCCGAGTCATCAATGTACCGTCAATTTTGGACTGGTACAGTATGGTGGTAACTATCTCAACCAGTATGCATATCCTAACAAATATCAAGGTTGGGGGTATTACCCAGATTCTTCATGGAGCTATTATTAACAAGATCAATTCTACGCTCCAAGTCCAACATATGCACCGGAATTCTCATGTCCACCTCCATTGCCACAAGAAGAAAATTCAAGTTTGGAGGAATTCATGTCTAAGATCATAGCAGACCAAGAAGAGATGATGAGGAGTCAGGAAATATCAAGCCGAAATTTTAACAATCAGATGAAATAACTCATCAATACCTCAACCAATGGTCCTCAATATATGGATTCCGAAACTGAAACAGATAATTCAAGATTGGAGGAATTGTGGTTCAAGTTCGTAGCATCAAATGAGGAGAGGAGGATTAATCAAGAGATGTCAATTCAAAATATTAAGAATCAGATAGATCAAATGTTCAAGGCCTTGAACAACTGTCCTCAAAACACTTGGCTTTATGACATGGAATCTAAAACTGATGGTGAGCCCGAACCAAATCTGCAACTGGATGAGCCACAAGATATCGAAAGACGGGAGACGAGTGGGGATCAGGAAAATAAAGCCGAAAAAGATCTAGCCTTGAGTTCCAACGCTGATGAGTCGATTCTGTTAGTGCCCCAAGTGCCTTCTCCACCGAAGTTCAAGAATCCAGTCAGTTTTGCAAAACCGTGTCCACTTGGTAGTCATGTCCTTGGTAAAGCTCTTTATGACATGAGAACTAAGACTACATTACAACCATGGTGGGATGAGAGAGGGGAGATAGAAGAAGAGCCCGTGGTGTTTGACAAGATTCAATGTCCCAATCTAATCACGAACACAACGGAGGAAGCACCTAGCTATTTGACAGTCGCAATTAGGAACCTATCTACAAAAAGCAAACTAGGTGACTTTGAAACAATAGCCCCTACTGTAGCAAAACCTTCAAAAGTTACATTGCTACTAATGGATGGAGGGTTCCTCAATTTTTGAAGGGGAATTGGATAGTAAATGGTGAAGTCGGGCTGACGACTTTAAAACAAGCGCTTCTTGGGAGGCAACCCAAGTTTAATTTTTATTTTTTATTTTATTTATTTATTTTATTAGGTTTCATAGTAGTTAATAAATTTTCTTCTAACGTGTTTACAGGTTATTCGAGTCCAATTAAACTGCAATGCCTTATTCATTCCATTGTGCCTAGCCTATTCTTCAGACTTAACAGACAAGGAGGAAGATTGCTATATTTTCAGGGAAGTCCTTAGCTTTACTTTTTCCTATTTTAGCCATTGAGGACAATGTCTGGTTTAAGTTTGGGGGTGTGGTCTTGTTTTGTGTTATTTATTTTAGTTTATTAAGGTTGCATTTTAGTTAGTATGTTTTAGGATAGATGAGCAATGGGTTGATTGAATCTGATTATGGCCAAGAATGAGAAAAAAATGTGTTTAATTTTTTTAACTCTTGTGAAGTTGAGAAGCATGCTTAGTTTATATTTTGACTTATTAGTTAGGTTTACACTATTTTTGATCTTTTTGAACTTCAAAGCACATACCCATCTGTTTAGCTAGTTGTGACTTAAAATTCTTTTTAGTTAAATGCTTGTGAAAGATATCATTGAAACTTTAAAATCTTATTTGAGCATTGTCGACGCCGGTTTTTTCGTCTTTAATGCGATTGTTGCCCTTTTCCGATTTTAGCCTTCATTAGATGATTTTTTGGAAAAGGGTCGGCTTTGATGTCGACGGGGTTTGAAAGATCGTTTTTTATGATGAGCCAATTAACCAGAGTCGCCAGTTGGTATATTTGAAATGGATGTACCAACTCATCCGAGTTTTCGCTTTTTATAAATCGCTGGCTCATGTGTGACTCCGAATTAATTGGTCTGCAAATTGAGATTCATAGAGTTCGGGGGCTTGCTTAAGTGAGGGGAAGGTGTTAGGCACCCCTCGACTTCCGTGAAACACGGTTACCGCAATCTTGATGCTTTCCTATCCTTTAATTCATGAAACGTGTGCGTGTGCGCGCGTGTGTGTGTGTGTGCCTACGTGAATGTTGTGGTGAGTTTGTATGAAAGAATCATTTGGATTTTTTTAGGGAAAATCGTGCTTTGATTTGAGAATGCTTCGGAATGTCCTTCGATTTATACGAGAAAGCTTGATTCTTTATAAGAAAGGTTTGATTTTAATTTGTCAAAACTATGAGATTTTCATTAGGTGTCGTTTTGGTGAAACAAGAGTTTTAAACCTTCGTCAAAATAGGAATCGAGATCTATACGTTGCTTTCGTAACTCAAACGATGGGCAACTTCTAGAATCTCTTTCACCCTATGCACCAAGGTTTAATAAAACATCATTTATTTCACAAAACTATTTCTTGTGATGCTTGAAAAACAATTTTCTTTAGCTTTCTCGTTTACATAGAAATCGACATTCATTAGCATTTCTCATTTTTAAGCCTCGTGATGCTAATAACCTAATTTGATTGATTTTATGAAAATCTTATCGTTTAGCTTTGAAATCAATTTCGTGTCATAAATCAAATCAAGCATAAACACGCGTCGGGACTATTCATGGGCATGTAAGCCATCAAAATAACCCCAAACGCCTATAATCCCAAGTTTCACTATTTCGGGGCCTTAACACGATTCTCGCCTTGGCGTCGTTTTAAGGCCCGACGATTACATATTTACAATGAAAGGTACATCGAATTTATTACATATATCAAACGATGTCCATCATCGGATTTGGACCACGGGGGTCGCGCTCCTAGGCTCACATCCAAAATCGCTACATTAATATAACGAGCTAAAAATTTACCAAATGGATATCATCGGGCCATTAGGAGGAATTTCGTTCCATATTTAGAAACCTCACTAATAGTCCTCAATCCATAGATCCACAACAATATACAAGAAAACTACATTTAATTTAACCAAACAATATGATATAAATTGCTAGAACAAAGGGAATTTTCACCTTGCAAATGATCTCAAATGGATGTGAACTTGTGTATTTGACTAAGATAAGGAGTATATTTGGTACAATCAAAATCAAAGAATATAAATCCTCTCTCTTTTTCCTCTCTTTTCTTCCTATTTGATTGCAAAATTTGCTCCTTTTTCTCTCTATTTCCGGTGTTCTTGCTGCTGCAGAATTCTTCTTCCTTCAAATTCTTCCAACCTCCTGTATGCTGCCCGAAGCTGGGCTTAAAATAGGCTGGCCAAAGCCAGCCGCAGATCTATCTGCGGCTTGGCCGCAGATGGATCTGCGGCTGGCCAGCTGGCGCGCCTCCCATCGCACTCAGCTGGTAGTGCTGATTTCCTGGTTTCCAGTGCTGGCGCACCCACTTGGCCGCAGATCTATCCGCGGCTGGCGGGCTTGACTTTCTCGATTTTCGTGCCACGCCTCGCTTTTCGTGCCGCAACGTCGGTCCTTCGCTGACAGGCTTTGTATTCTGCAGTCCGGGAATTTCCGGGAGACGTGCCACCTCATTTCGGAAATGCCTGCCTCGGACGGCCTTATTGTCACGGTAAACTTGGGTTGCCCAAAACATTGCGGCGGTGCTGGGCGCTTGCCCTTGTGCCGCGCTCCTATGCTCCCGCAAGCCGGCTCAATTGACGATTTCGCCCTCCTGTCATGGTTAGTAGAAGGAAACGCAAAATTTGGGTGTCTACAGCTGCCCCTCTTTATCATGTTTATGAAATGTTAAATGAAATGAACATGATAAAGAAGTAGACACACGATGCATGAATGACAGTGCATAAGAATGACAGTGCAAACATGAAGCAACACATACAACTTATGATGCAAACGCAAGATGTAAGGCATGCAACACATTCGTAAAGGTGTCAATGCATCAATCCCTAACCTGTCGCTCGTCTCGTAATCGCCGGGTCTCGTATCCGGTCGATTGTCCTGTGAGTGCCGGGTCTCGTATCCGGTCACCCCTCTCGTAATCACCTTATTCCATCCCATTGTCATCAAAGGAAGTTATTCTCCTGACTAGCTTTGAAGGGCATCCTTGGAATTCGTCCTCGCACATCGTTCTTGGCAACCATTGCTTTTGACTCTGATAGGCTAGGACCTTGACACCTAACCTGCATGGATCACGTACAGAATTATCATATATTCAATGCATGTGACACAACATTTAAAATGTAAATTTGATGAAAAATGACCCCTGTACAGTCTTTTGATACGGTTCCACAGGTGTCACCGTTTGTCGGGGCCGGGTTTCGTCGCCGGTCACCCATCTCGTAATCGCCGGTTATCGTCGCCGGTCGATCGTCTCGTCGGGGCCGGGTATCGTCGCCGGTCACCCATCTCGTAACCGCCGGGTATCGTCGCCGGTCGATTGTCTCGTCGGAGCCGGTTATCGTCGCCGGACATCCATCTCATGATCGCCGGTTATCGTCGCCGGTCGATCGTCTCGTCGGGGCCGGGTATCGTCGCCGGTCACCCATCTCGTAACCCCCGGTTATCGTCGCCGGTTGGTTATCTTGTCGGAGCCGGTTATCGTCGCCGGACATCCATCTCATGATCGCCGGTTATCGTCGCCGGTTCGATCGTCTCGTCGGAGGGCCGGTATCGTCGCCGGTCACCCATCTCGTAACCCCCGGTTATCGTCGCCGGTTGGATATCTTGTCGGAGCCGGTTATCGTCGCCGGACATCCATCTCATGATCGCCGGTTATCGTCGCCGGGTCGATCGTCTCGTCGGGGCCGGGTATCGTCGCCGGTCACCCCATCTCGTAACCCCCGGTTATCGTCGCCGGTTTGGTTAATCTTGTCGGAGCCGGTTATCGTCGCCGGACATCCATCTCATGATCGCCGGTTATCGTCGCCGGTCGATCGTCTCGTCGTCTGGGGGCCGTGGTATCGTCGCCGGTCACCCATCTCGTAACCCCCGGTTATCGTCGCCGGTTGGTTATCTTGTCGGAGCCGGTTATCGTCGCCGGACATCCATCTCATGATCGCCGGTTATCGTCGCCGGTCGATCGTCTCGTTGGGGCCGGGTAACGTCGCCGGTCACCCATCTCGTAACCCCCGGTTATCGTCGCCGGTGGGTTATCTTGGAGCTCAGCCCTTCCCAGGGTTTTGTTGTTTTTTGTCTTTTTTCTTTTGTGGATATCAGCCCTTCCCAGGGGTGCTCACCATCTTTGTTGTGGTTCGCGTGGATCTCAGCCCTTCCCAGGGTTTGTTGTTTTTTTGTCTCGTTTTTCTTTTTGTGGATATCAGCCCTTCCCAGGGTTGCTCACCATCTTTGTTGTGGTTCGCGTGGATCTCAGCCCTTCCCAGGGTTTGTTGTTTTCTGTCTTTTTTCTTTTTGTGGATATCAGCCCTTCCCAGGGGTGCTCACCATCTTGTTGTGGTTCGCGTGGATCTCAGCCCTTCCCAGGGTTTGTTGTTTTTTGTCTTTTTTCTTTTTTGTGGATATTAGCCCTTCCCAGGGGTGCTCACCATCTTGTTGTGGTTCGCGTGGATCTCAGCCCTTCCCAGGTTTTGTTGTTTTTTTGTCTTTTTTCTTTTTGTGGATATCAGCCCTTCCCAGGGGTGCTCACCATCTTGTTGTGGTTCGCGTGGATCTCAGCCCTTCCCAGGGTTTGTTGTTTTTTTTTTTTTTTTTTTTATTATTTTTTTTTTTTTTTGGATATCAGCCCTTTCCCAGGGGTGCTCACCATCTTGTTGTGGTTCGCGTGGATCTCAGCCCTTCCCAGGGTTTGTTATTTTTTGTCTCTTTTTTTTTTTGTGGATATCAGCCCTTCCCAGGGGTGCTCACCATCTTGTTGTGGTTCGCGTGGATCTCTTCCCAGGTTCGCTCACCACCTTGTTGTGGTTTGCTTCGATGCCTTCCCAGGTTCACTTCTTGTTTGGATACCAGCCCTTCCCAGGGATCGTTGATTTTTAGATACCAGCCCTTCCCAGGGATCGTTGATTTTTGGATACCAGCCCTTCCTAGGGATCATTGATTGGATTTGAGTGAATATTTTTTTTTATTTTTTTTTTATTTTTATTTTTTTTTGCTGCTATTTTTTTGAAATGGGATGTGTGATCGGCTTCATGTCCTGGATCACCCACCAACATCGTCCACGTATCATGCCGCAAAAGCCATCACAGTCTGATCATTCGTGAGGTTGAAAACGACGTGCTCATACTTTCCTGAAGATTTTCATTTTGATCGTACCTGCCTATTCATGACAAAAGATGTGTTATGCTGATCCGGACAGATATGTTATGGACTTTATGCATGTGCACAACATATGTTTAGATAGAAATGACCCCTGTTCAGTTCTCAAATGATATTATTCGACAAGTCGTCGTTGGTTTGCCAACATCTGATTGGGATTCATGCTCGTCGTGAAGTGTAGTTTCTAGACTTCAACCATGGTTTGTGTACTCTGTCTGTTCTTGGTTGTCTTCATTTCATCGAGTTGAGGCAGTCTGTTTCGCTCTCTATGATGATCGGCCAACTATGTTGGGCTCTTTGGCCTTTTGATCATTCCTGCTGGCCGATATGCTGTCGTCCCGCATTATATCATCCTTGTATATGCTTATGCACAGGGATCATTTGGGATGCCGAGGCAATGATAGTCAGGATTTGGGGAGAGGCCCCAATGACGAGAAGTTCTGTGCAGCCTCATCTTCCTTCCATTTCACGATTCTTAACTGCCCCAGCCTTGGCGCTTGTTTGTTACCAAGGAATTTCTATCGAAAACTCGCGATGTTGTGACCGTGTTGAGTTATCCACCGCTCTGCTAGATCCTGCATATCAGATGACTAACAAATGCCAAAACTTGAAGGCTCGGGCCGTTAGTGTTAGTTCAACACAAAGATTTTAAAATCTCGACAAAAAAATGCAGTTAAAGCACATGAAAATATCTGCAAGTTGTGAAACCGTGAGAATGTGCTAGATTGGAAGTTATTTTCTTTTCTTTTTTTTTTTCTTATTTTTTCTTTTTTTTTTATTTTTTATTATTTATTTTTTTTAAATCCCTCGTTGAGTTGATTGAAATTTTTCTATTTGACGAGTTATGAAATCGTAAGAAAACCTTCAAGCATATCATGGTCATTGTACGTGAGTAAGGGTCGAATTCAAAATGAACTAACCTTTCCCATCCCCTCGTCAAAGGTATCCTGTCTTCATTCTCGACAACGTTCTTAGCAGGATTGACGTCATATGACAAATGCACTGTGCGATGGAGCACTCAATAGGGGTTTCTCTTCTATGACTCCTTGTTTAAGGCCGAGAGTTTTTTTATCTTTCTTTTTATTAGTCCACTTCACTTGTCTCGTTTTCTTAGGCTATTCAAAGTTACCCATTTAACGAGTTTTGGACCAATGACTCCCAAACCAGATGGTTTTGGGGCATTAGGTGTACAGACACCCCTTCGGGTTTATTTACTCGAGTAACAAAGGCCACGGTTCGAGACAAGCTGGTGGTCTTGTACTATTCATT
This sequence comes from Aralia elata, assembly GCA_034770075.1. NCBI lineage: Eukaryota > Viridiplantae > Streptophyta > Magnoliopsida > Apiales > Araliaceae > Aralia > Aralia elata. The sequence continues at coordinate 47,269,808 of CM068386.1, read as the reverse complement.
CTCTGCTTGACCTTGCGCAAGATTCGTTTTCTTAGGCTTGAGTTACCCATGTAGCGAGTGTTAGGCCGGTGACTCCCGAACCAGACGGCTTTTAGGGCACCAGATGCAGAGACACCCCTCAGGCTTAATTACTCGAGTAACCCATGCCACGATTCGAATCTGCTCGGGGCTCCTCTACTTTAATGCTCGTTTTCTTAGGCTCTGAGTTACCCATGTAACGAGTGTTGGGCCAGCGACTCCCAAACCAGATGGCTTTAGGGCACCAGGTGTAGAGACACCCCTCGGGCTTAATTACTCGAATAACCCATGCCACGATTCGAGACATTAGCTTGATAATCATTTATCGTCTGACTCTTTGATATTGATAATTATTGACTGTCTGACTACGTGTTAATGGCCATCAATGTCGTCATAGTTTTATACCCCACAACTGAAAGTTTGTGCAAATGCAAAGTGAAGGCTGTCATATGAGGTCGATTCTGTCGCAAACGTTGCTTTGAATTAAGGCTTTGTACCCGATCAAAAGGTTGAATAGCCTTCTTCGTCTAATCATACTCACGATCGTGCTCCACGGTTTGCTTGCCAGAGTTAGTCCGATTCCGTTGAAGTCAAATAAAATCCCCCCTCACGCGGGTCCTCGTATCCCGGGAAAACTATGCTTGACAAATGCCAGCTGATCATACCGCTGAATATTGACATGAGGTAGCATTTGATGATGATGGTGCATGTTGATGGGATTGTTGCATGGGTGCCAAATTGCATGTCATCATTTCCTGGGTAGTTGACAAATGCCCCAGTGTTAAGTTGCTTTTCTTGTGATCTCCCTCATACTGGTTGCATCGGTATCTCGCTGGGCTGCCAAAAGATCCGGTCCTTTAACTTGTTGAAAGGTTTGGGGGATTTTTGATTTTTGATTTTTGAGATTTTTTTTTTTTTTTTTTTTTTTTTGTTTTTGGATGAATTTGCCCCTACTCCGGGTTCTTTGTGATCGTTAGGGGCTCTGATGTTTGATGGCGATGGTTTGGTCTAAGTTGGGTTTGGGTTTACCTTCGACCCATCCCCTGATCTCGCCAGGCGTATTGTCGATATCTGTCTCGCCCTGCTCAATCCCCATCAGATCGAAATCTAGCTCTATACCAAAATCGTGACCCTCCTTCAAATTTGGCCTATCGCTTGCCAGGCTAGAATGTCTCAAATCGGGGTGCCCCTTCCTGGATATCACCTGATGCACGGTCCAACTGGCCACGGTGAGGTCAAGCAATGGAGCTCATTAGGAGGTGCATGGATCGCATTGGCATGAATCTAGCATTGATGGCATTTCTTGACATGTGTATCGTAGTGGTTTTTCGTTGTTAGCCAGTAGTAATCCGTTCACTTGATTTTCTTGTCAAAAATGTTTTCTGCTCATATAGCTCCGCACACATCGCCCATGTACTTGTTCATTAATCTATGGGCTTTTTCGGGCTTTCCAGATATCTCAGCAGTCCCGTAGCTTAGGAAGAATTTCACTGCCCATCCTTGGATTCTCTTTCCCCGGTCAGATCTGCATTTTCGGGAAAGGAGCTGTCTCGAAGGAACTCTTTAATGTTTTGATACCAAGCCCATTCAGGGAGGGCGTCACTATGGGAGATCTCTCCGATCTGATCCCCATAGGCCGGATAAGTCTGTACCGCAATTTCCCCCTTAAAGTTCATCTCGTACCGTGATGTGTGAATCAGGGAAGCCAATGTACTTCATGGCTACCAGCTTCTGTCGTTTGGATGGATGGAGTATGGACTTTACGGCCTCTTAGTTGGGTCCTAGGGGCAGTCTTGCAAAACAAACAAGGGCCGTAGTTTAGTACTGTGCCAGCTACAAGTTGGCAGATGCAGGTCAACACTGATGCCTGATTTTTATTCATTTTTTTTTTTTTTCGGTTCTCTAATCTTATCCTGCAAAACAAGGTCAGTGTTTGATGACAGGATAGTATTCAGAAATTTTAGAAAACCTTGGTACGTGGTATGGATGGCCCTCCTGCAAAACCATGTCAGTATTCTCTTTATATGTGCAGGTGATGCCATCACATGATACAGGACATATTTATTATGATGATGCCGGTATGACAGTTGTATGCCATTTACATGACATTTATTTATTTGACTGAACGATAAAAGAGCATGAAGAAGCTTCCCTTTCGTTAGGTTTATCAGAGGCGGACCTACCCTAGGGTTACTCTCGCGGGCTTTTCGGCATGAAGGTCCCCAAATCTTCGCAATCTACTCGTCTGAATCCTTTCGATTGGAGCGGATATGGGTGGTGCGTTTCCTGAGCCATCTCCGGGGAGCAGCCCCTTCGAGTCCAGTAATAAGCAACCGACAGGTTCGCCTCAGGAGGAGGTACTCTCTCAACAGACATTCACATTCATCGTCCACACCGTATGCAAATGATTACTTTAAAGTAAAGCAATTCCATTCAATCATTCATTCATTGGACAAAAGGCACACATTCACACACAACAATAAGTAAAACAAGTCAAAATATCGCACGTACATACACATTCATAAATTTTAGAGGATATGATAGCATCAAGATTTGAACGCGGCTTAAGCCCTCTAATGTCCCCAGCAGAGTCGCCAGCTGTCGACGCCGGTTTTTTCGTCTTTAATGCGATTGTTGCCCTTTTCCGATTTTAGCCTTCATTAGATGATTTTTTGGAAAAGGGTCGGCTTTGATGTCGACGGGGTTTGAAAGATCGTTTTTTATGATGAGCCAATTAACCAGAGTCGCCAGTTGGTATATTTGAAATGGATGTACCAACTCATCTGAGTTTTCGCTTTTTATAAATCGCTGGCTCATGTGTGACTCCGAATTAATTGGTCTGCAAATTGAGATTCATAGAGTTCGGGGGCTTGCTTAAGTGAGGGGAAGGTGTTAGGCACCCCTCGACTTCCGTGAAACACGGTTACCCGCAAATCTTGATGCTTTCCTATCCTTTAATTCATGAAACGTGTGTGCGTTCGTGCTGCGCGTGTGTGTGTGTGTGCCTACGTGAATGTTGTGGTGAGTTTGTATGAAAGAATCATTTGGATTTTTTTAGGGAAAAATCGGTGGCTTTGATTTGAGAATGCTTCGAATGTCCTTCGATTTTATACGAGAAAGCTTGATTCTTTATAAGAAAGGTTTGATTTTAATTTGTCAAAACTATGAGATTTTTCATTAGGTGTCGTTTTGGTGAAACAAGAGTTTTAAAACCTTCGTCAAAATAGGAATCGAGATCTATACGTTGCTTTCGTAACTCAAACGATGGGCATCTTCTAGAATCTCTTTCCACCCAATGCACCAAGGTTTAATAAAAACATCATTTATTTCACAAAACTATTTCTTGTGATGCTTGAAAAACAATTTTTCTTTAGCTTTCTCGTTTACATAGAAATCGACATTCATTAGCATTTCTCATTTTTAAGCCTCGTGATGCTAATAACCTAATTTGATTGATTTTATGAAAATCTTATCGTTTAGCTTTGAAATTCAATTTCGTGTCATAAATCAAATCAAGCATAAACACGCGTCGGGACTATTCATGGGCATGTAAGCCATCAAAATAACCCCGAACGCCTATAATCCCAAGTTTCACTATTTCGGGGGCCTTAACACGATTCTCGCCTTGGCGTCGTTTTAAGGCCCGACGATTACATATTTACAATGAAAGGTACATCGAATTTATTACATATATCAAACGATGTCCATCATCGGATTTGGACCACGGGGTCGCGCTCCTAGGCTCAACATCCAAAATCGCTACATTAAATATAACGAGCTAAAAATTTACCAAATGGATATCATCGGGCCATTAGGGAGGAATTTCGTTCCATTTTAGAAACCTCCACTAATAGTCCTCAATCCATAGATCCACAACAATATACAAGAAAACTACATTTAATTTAACCAAACAATATGATATAAATTGCTAGAACAAAGGGAATTTCACCTTGCAAATGATCTCAAATGGATGTGAACATTGGTGTATTTGACTAAGATAAGGAGTATATTTGGTACAATCAAAATCAAAGAATATAAAATCCTCTCTCTTTTTCCTCTCCTTTTCTTCCTATTTGATTGCAAAATTTGCTCCTTTTTCTCTCTATTTCCGTGTTCTTGCTGCTGCAGAATTCTTCTTCCTTCAAATTCTTCCAACCTCCTGTATGCTGCCCGAAGCTGGGCTTAAATAGGCTGGCCAAAGCCAGCCGCAGATCTATCTGCGGCTGGCCGCAGATGGATCTGCGGCTGGCCAGCTGGCGCGCCTCCCATCGCACTCAGCTGGTAGTGCTGATTTCCTGGTTTCCGTGCTGGCGCACCCACTTGGCCGCAGATCTATCCGCGGCTGGCGGGCTTGACTTTCTCGATTTTCGTGCCACGCCTCGCTTTTCGTGCCGCAACGTCGGTCTTCGCTGACAGGCTTGTATTCTGCAGTCCGGGAATTTCCGGGAGACGTGCCACCTCATTCGGAAATGCCTGCCTCGGACGGCCTTATTGTCACGTAAACTTGGGTTGCCCAAAACATTGCGGCGGTGCTGGGCGCTTGCCCTTGTGCCCGCTCCTTTGCTCCCGCAAGCCGGCTCAATTGACGATTTCGCCCTCCTGTCATGGTTAGTAGAAGGAAACGCAAAATTTGGGTGTCTACAAGCATCATTCAAAGCAATATTTAGGCATTAACATAAGTTTGGGGGAAATCTTGGGTTATTGAAAATTTTGAAAATTGTGAAACGTTCCTGAGTGAAAGAATAAATCATGTGGTGGGTTGAGATGGAGCGTAAAACGCACTCACCCATAAACACAGGCACGAGAAGGAGCGTAAAATGCACTCGTGCGAGAGAAAACGGGATGGAGCGTAAAACGCACTCGTTCAATGAAAAGTGAGATGGAGCGTAAAACGCACTCACTAAAAAGAAAAAAAAGGAAAGAAAATTTGTGTTTTAAAATACTTGGGAAGGGTTCAAGTGTGCTTAAATGTATGAAATATCTTTTTGATCCTCTAAATTTTATGTTTTGCCTTTATTAACGGAGATTGATGTGAAAGTAGGTTTTTAAAGTTGATTTGAAAATCTTTTATGAGTATTTGATTATATGATCTAGTGTGAGTCATGGCTAGTTGAACATTTGGATGCGCACACACGCACTTAAAGGATCATGAGTAGTTGTAGAACTGATAATTAGGTTAAAATTTTAGGCTTTGCATGTTTTCGGAATTTTTTCTTGAGTTAACATTAGAAGAAATCTTTGAGGCTATTATGAAAATTTGTATGGATTCATTGCTCGAGTTGTGTGAGTTGTTATTTAGAATTAGTTGTTATAGTTGTTGTTCTTAGTGTTTGCTTGAGCACAAGCAAAGATTTAAGTTTGGGGGTATTTGATGAGTGGGTTTTACACCTACGAATTGAGTACGTTTGGCTTGATAATTTATGAGTTCTTAAGTATTTTAAGTTAGGATTAGGTATTTATAGTGTTTTTATGTTATTTTGTAGGAAGAAGCAAGGAAACGTAATCCGAACATCTTTTGGAGTACAATAAGCAAGATTACAGGGCTTTTAACACTAGGTTGGATGCATGTTATTAGTTTGGAACTTGGATTGTATTGTACAGCTACTCCTTAGCTTTCCGGAACATTTTGAATCGTCAAAATTGGAGTTCGGATGAGAAAGTAATGACCGTTTTACCAACGGACGTTGAACTTCAAAGTTTGGAGTTGTCATTTGCATTGCACTCACTTCAAGCCCAATTTCGACTTTGATCCAATCTGAATCTCTCACTTCTCAAAGAATGAAATTGTAGATCTCGCCAAGAGCTTCGATTTGATAGGTGGCAAGCCCTGTAATTCATCCCGGATCAAAAGTTATGACCATTTTACCAACAGATGTCCGAGCAGAATTTGGTCGGGCGCGGCCGCACCGGTTCCAAGTGTATTTTGGGCGTGGCCGCGCTGGTCTGCAGAGTGGAAAGCATGATTTCTGGCACTTGGGCGCGGCCGCGCTGCTTTCTAGGCCAAATATGGGCGCGGCCGCGCTGGGTCGGGTTGTTAAAAAGCTTATTTTTGACCCAAATTGAATGGAACAAGGATTGTAACTTCTAATTGATTTAGGACTTTACCTAGAACCTATAAATACATGATGTGAGGCATATAATAGGGGGGATATTGCTACTTTTTGCTAACCCTAGTTTGGGAGAAAGAGATGGAGGCTTGAAGCAATTGCAAAAGCACAAAGGATTCAATTAAGGAGTTGAAGGAGAGACTCAAGGATTGTGTCTACATATTCTATTCTCTTCTCTACCTCTTATTTTGTATTCTTGAATGCTTTATCAATTGTGGATTATGGATTTTAATTCAATTATGAACTAATTTCTTTTTAAGATTACAATGGAACTTAATGCGTAGCTTTTATTGATATGCTTCCTTGTTAATTATTGTTAATTATTGTCGTATTGTCTATTATGATTTGTGATTAATTGCTTAATTGCCTGATCAACAATTACCGTGGTAATCTATATGAACTCGAGAGATGGATTATAGATTTAGATCTAATCATAATAGCATGTGATTGTGTTTTCTGCATAGTGATGGAATTCATAATTTGTGTCTAGGATAGAGATATACCTATACGCCGCATGTAATCTGAAAGAGAACCTGAGCTTTAAATCCTTTTTAATTATAATTCACATAGAGATATAGTGAATTAGTTAACTAGGGTGTTCATATTAATTCTATCTTTTGTGGATTTAAGTTGATTCGTTTATGATACATCGAGAGATGGTTATAAATATTGATGAGTTCTTGATTAACAATCTAGAATAATTAATATAACTTAACAGGAAGTGTATTAATTCAAGTGAAACATTAAGGAAAATTGTAATCTTAAGCCTTTTTATCTAAATTCAATTCTTGGTAGTTAGTAATTAGTTAGTTTAGTACTTTATTTTCAAAATTCAAAATCTTTTATCGAATTGTTTAAATAAAATTAATTTGATTAAAAGTTAGAATTTGCTAATTATTATTAAATAATTTTCTGTGGGTTTGACACTCTCTTATCATTATATTACTTGTGGACTGCGTATACTTGCGTATTTTGCTAGTATAGATTTAGGCAAACACATACATAGACTAAATTTATGAATTTGAGTACATTGGAAACATGCTTAATCCACAAATTTCATTTGTATATTACCTATAACTTATCAATTAACAACAACAAGGCAACACATACTCAAAACAAATCATTTACCATGATTATTCATGCATTTTCTCATCGTTTCATAAAAATATACACTAAGTTCATAGATTACCTCTTTGAGGGTGTTTTCCCTTTTGATTTAGGATGATGATGCTATTCTTGTTGCTTGATCAAGTCCTCTAAAATCCCCAGAACTCTTCCTAGCCTTCTCTCTCACTCTCAATTTCACAATTTTCTCTCGGGTAGAAAATATTTAGCATAAAGGAGTAGATATTTAGAGAGAAAGTATATATATAATTCTTGCATTCCTTCATAATCTTCTCTAAATTCATCAGTTTCTAACCCCTTGGAATTTCCCATTCATCAGTTACAAGAATTAAAGAAAAAAGGAGTTGAGAAAGGGAAGGGATTTTGGGTTTAAAGGAAAAATAACTCCCTCCTCCCGTTTCATTACATAACCATGCTTTGCTTCAATTAGTCTCAAATCATCAGTCCCTGGTGGGTCCCACCAGATCTGCTGACTTCCTTTTTATCTTAAAAATCGTTATTTAATCATTTAATTAGCCATTTGACCATTTTGCCCTTCGGAAATCAACTTTTTCGATATTATAGTCGATTCCTACTAAAATCGACGTTCCGAACATCGTGGGAATATTTGATTTGCCAAATTCAATCCCGAACTCGATTTTGACTTTTTACCTAGAAAAAACCAATCGATTGACTTTGACGTTGACTTTGTGGTCAAACCCCGACACATTTTGTGTTCACAGTCTATTCTTGCTAATTTCGACGTTCCGGATTCAAATCCACAGTCCGTTTCACCAAATTCCATCCCGAGCTCAAATTCGAGTTTTATCTTCATTACTAGCATTTAATACAAAAGTTAACTCTCTTAGTTAGATTAAATAATTAAATTAGTTAGAATTAACTATTAATACACATCTTATCACATGACTAACAATATATAAATATAACACATGATCATATATTTATTTAACCACACAAGAGTTTAACATAATTTATTCAAATATTATTCATCAAGTTACATAATGATCTCGGTTATTACATTTACCCTCCCTTAAAAGGATTCCATCCTCGGAATCATTACAAAATTAAACAAAAAAGTTAGGGTAATTCCTCATCATCTTTTTCTCGAGTTCCCACGTAGCTTCTTCGGCATTGTGGTTCCTCCATACTACCTTCACAGAAGGTATTACCTTATTTCGCAAAACTTGCTCTTTCCTATCAATAATCTGTACAGGAATTTCTTCATAGGTTAAATCTTTCTCAAACTGGATGGGTTCATATTCTATGACATGCTTGTAATCCGGTTTGTATGGTCGTAAAACTGATACATGGAACACATTGTGAATATGCTCCAACTCCGGAGGTAAAACTATTTCATAAGCTACATCACCTACTCGCTTCAACACCTCAAAGGGTCCTATAAACCTCGGACTTAGTTTTTCCTTCTTTCCAAATCTCATCTTCCCCTTCTAGGGAGATACCTTCAAAAACATATAGGCTCCGATGTCAAAATCTCGTTGCTGCCTATGTTGATCTGCATACTTCTTTTGTCGATCTTGGGCCGACACTAATCTTGCTCGTATCATTTTGACAATATCTGCAGTCTGCTGTACCAAATCTGACCCTAGTAGACGACGTTCCCCTACTTCATCCCAGCACAGTGGGGTTCTGCACTTTCTTCCATATAGAGCTTTATAAGGTGGCATACTGATACTGGCGTGATAACTACTGTTGTATGCAAATTCCACCAATGGTAGATGATCATCCCAACTTCCTTTGAAATCCATAACACACGCTCTCAACATGTCCTCTAGGGTTTGAATTGTTCTCTCACTTTGCCCATTCGTCTGAGGATGATATGCAGTGCTCAACCTTAGTTGTGTTCCCATGCACTCTTGGAAGCTTTTCCAAAAATTTGTTGTGAACCGCGGGTCGCGATCTGACACAATCGTTATCGGCACTTCATGTCTAGAGATAATTTCCTTTATGTAGAGTTTTGCCAATTAATCCATGTTGAATCTGATCTTGATTGACAACAGGTGCGCCAACTTAGTCAATCGATCAACGATCACCCATACCGCATCATAACTCTTCTATGTAGTTGGAAGTCCTACCACGAAGTCCATCGTAATATGCTCCCACTTCCATTCTAGAATTTCTAGAGGTTGAAGTAACCCGCTCGGTTTCTGATGTTCTGACTTAGCTCTTTGGCAAGTTAAGCACCTACTGACGCATTCCGTGACCTCTCTCTTCATATTGGGCCACCAATAATGTTGGCGAAGACCCTGATACATCTTTGTGCTTCCTGGATGAATCGAGTAACTTGAACTATGAGCCTCATGCAAAATTTCTTCTCGTAATTCAGATACCGCTGGCACCCAAATTCTCCTCTCAACTCTCAACAGTCCATCACCATCCACTCTGAATTTAAGCTCTTCCCTATCCGAAATTCTCTTTTTTATCTTTTCACATTCCTCATCTCCACCTTGTGCTTCTTTTATTTTGTCCAATAAAATCAGATGAGCCTTCATTGCGAACAATTTCTCCACCGACTCCTTCGAACACTTTACCTCAAGTTCCATTCTTGCCATTTCCTTAATTAACTCTTCTTGAGCTGTTAACATTGCCAACTTTTCGCTACCCTTCCTACTTAACGCATCTGCAACCACGTTAGCTTTCCTTGTGTGATATAGGATTTCGCAATCGTAGTCTTTTATCAGCTCCAACCATCTTCTCTGCCGCATATTCAGCTCCTTCTGCGTGAAGATATACTTTAGACTTTTATAGTCCGTGTATATTTCACACTTTGCACCATATAAATAGTGCCTCCGTATTTTCAGGGCAAATACTACCGCTGCCAATTCCAGGTCATGAGTAGGATATCCCTTTTCGTAATCTTTTAACTAACGCGATGCATACGCAATAACGTTACCATGTTGCATCAGCACACAACCAAGTCCCTTGTGCGACGCATCACTGTAAACCACGAAGTCACCCATATCATCTGGTAAAGATAACACTGGTGCCTCACTCAATCGTTTCCTTAGTTCCTGAAAACTCTCTTCACATTTATCCGTCCAGACGAATTTTACCGACTTCCTCGTCAGATTAGTCAGAATTCCTGCTATTTTCGAGAAATCCTGAATGAATCTTCTATAATATCCGGCCAATCCCAAGAAACTTCTTACTTCTGTTGGTGTCTTCGGCTGTTCCCAATTGACCATTACCTCCACCTTTGTTGGGTCCACTGAGATTCTGTGTTTGTCAATTACGTGCCCCAAAAATTAAACTCTTTCTAACTAGAATTCACATTTTGAAAATTTTGCGTACAACTTTTCCTTCCTTAACGCCTCCATCACCACCCTAAAATGTTCAGCATGATCCTCTTTCGTCTTAGAGTAGACTAAGATATCATCTATAAACACAATTACGAATTTATCCAAGTAATACTTGAACACTCGGTTCATCATGTCCATAAATGTTGCTGGAGCATTTGTTAACCCAAATGACATCACTAGGAATTCGTAATGACCATAACGAGTCCTGAATGTTGTCTTAAGTACATCCTCCTTCTTCACTTTCAATTGGTGATATCCCGACCTCAAATCGATTTTTGAAAAATATTTTGCTCCTTTTAACTGATCAAAAAGATCATCTATTCTAGGTAGTGGATACTTATTTTTGATTGTCACCTTATTCAATTCGCGATAATCGATACATAGCCTCATCGAACCATCTTTCTTCTTTACAAATAAAACTGGTGCTCCCCATGAAGACACACTCGGTTAGATGTAATTCTTGTCCAACAATTCCTGCAATTGAACCATCAACTCCTTCATCTCCACCGGTGCCATTCTGTATGGAGCCTTCAAAATCGGCGTTGTTCCAGGTACTACATCTATGACAAATTCGATCTCCCTATATGGCGAAAGACCTGGCAAATCATCCGAAAATACATCCACAAACTCCCTTACCAAAGGTATTTATCCCACCTCTGTCCCCATTCTCTGGGTATCAACGATGTGGGCCAGATAACCTACGCATCCTTTTCTTAACAGTTTCTTGGCTTGCATCATCGTTAAACAACTAGAGTGTCTAGGAGATTTTCTACCATAGAACACTACCTTAGACTAATTTGGAGTTTGAAGGTTTACACATTTCTTCTGGCAATCTATCACTGCCCCATGATTAAATAACCAATCCATTCCTAAAATTACATCAAATTCCCCTAACTGAATTGGAATTAAATCCACAGGCAACTTATGCCCCCTTATATCTACACAACAATTCCTAAAAATATGATTAACGGGGATTACTTCCTTATTCGCCACTTCTATGTTCAAAGGATACTCTAATTTTTCCTGGGGTAGGTTTAATCGTTGCGAGAATTCATATGATACGAAAGAACAAGTAGCACCCGAATCGAACAACACATATGCATTTATATTGTTGATCGGAATGATACCTGAAACGACATCCTTTGATGCGACCGCATCCTGAACTGTCATGTTGAAGGTCCTTGCTGTTGGTCGATTCTGAGATGGTGGTCCAGCGATTGTGAGATTGCCACCGCTACTTCCCCTGCCTCTATTTCCTCCACTTGTACTCTTCCTCGGGCAATTCCTCGCCTGATAATCCAGTGTTCCACAGTTAAAGCATCCATTCTTCTTTGAAGCGGGGCAATTGGGAGAGATGTTCCCCTCTTGTCCACAGTTAAAGCCCACATTCTTTCCTTTCAAGCATGCACCCGAATGGTTCTTCCCACAAATTTTGCATGCTTCTGCTTTCTTCTTTGCATCACTCGAGTTACCCCCAAAACTTACTAGGTTGTTGTTATTATTATTATTGTTGTTGTTGTTATTGTTCCACTTCTTCTTATTAGAACCTCCGATGCTTCCTTCACTTCGGTTTCCTCCTTCATTCTTCTTTTTCTTCTCCTTATTGAATTTTATCAAGGCTTCACTTTCGCCCTCAGCGATTATGGCTTTTTCTAGCAGAGTAGCGAAGTTATTTGTTTGCAGCACTGACAATCTATTTTACAACCACGGCTTGAGACCTTGTTCAAACCTTCTTGTCTTTCTCTCTTCAGTATCAACTTGATAAGGTGCAAACCTCGCCAGCTCATTAAATCTCGCAGCATATTGTGGTACCGTCAAATCTTCTTATTTTAGCTCCAAGAATCGCATTTCCATGCGACTCTGCATACTCGCGGGAAAGTAACTCTCGAAAAACACTTCTTTGAAACGCTCCCATGGTACCACCCCTTCACCAACCCTGTTCTAGTTTGCCTCTCACCAAAAATTCGCCTCTCTCTTCAGCATATACGTGGCAAATATTATTTTCTGATCCTTTCCTACTCGGGCGATTGCAAACGCCTTTTCAATTTCTTTGATCCAAGATTGGGCTTCGATGGGCTCCGTGGTCCCTTTAAATTCCGGGGCTCCCACGCTTTTGAAATCTTTAAAGGTTGCCACTTGGGCCGTTGGAAGGTTATTGCTATTGTTGTTCGGTGTTCTACCCTCCAGTGCTCCAACTAACAGGTCAACAAATTGCTGCATGGGATTCGGTTGATCCCCAACATTACTGGCTGATTCTTCTGGTGTTTGATGTCGACGTCTTCCCCTAGGCATTTTCTGTTTAATAAAATTTATATGTTATCATCTCATAACTTAATCCTACCACATTTACAATGCAAGTAAAGATTTAATCATCACATCACACATTTAAACAAAAGCATCTTTATTCATACGAAACCATAGTACCAAAATACTTAACATATTTCTTATGGCATAATGCCATTTACATCCCTTAATCCATAGTTCCAGCAAAAACTGAAATTTAAATATTTACATCAATAGACAACGTTTAATACGCTAATAATTAAAGGTTCATTTCACAAAAGACTCAAAGACCCCTTCTAATGGCGTCTTCGTGCTCCTCATCAGCTATGTCCAAAACTAGTCCTCGACTTATTGCGTAACCAGACTGGTGCTCCTCACATAGGTAATGGTACACCCTATGCTGAAATCTGCCATGCGCTGATCTAAACGCATACTGCATCCTATCCATCCTAACTTTCTTATTCCTCACTTCACCCTCTAACTCGTCCACTAAACTCTCAGCCCTTACACAGCCCATCATCGCATCCCTCCAGTAAGTGGTAATCCTCCACTTGTAAAATTGGAGACTCTGAATTCTCTCCTCCAATCCATTCACCTTATTCTCCATGTGGGCTCGGATAGCCTCTTTCTCTTCCTGCAACCTCTTTGCCTTTTGATCTGTTGTCCGCAGCTTGTCTGCCAGCTCCACGTTCCTAGCCAGCAGATGGTGCACCAATGCACCAAGCTGAGCCACAGCCCCCTGCTCCTCGAGATTCTGACCCTCCAACTCATGGACTTTGTCGTCCAGCTCGGTGATCCTATCCATTAGTTCATATACTAAACTATCCTCGGGTGCTTCCTCAGAGTCCTCCTCGGGCTCATCTTCCTCAGGGCCCTCCTCTAGATCCTCCTCAGGGTCCTCCTCGGGTTCCCTATTAGCCGCTGCCTCGGCTACTGGCTCCGATGCAGCTACCAACTGCTCACTCACCATGTGGATATCTCTAATCTCCTCTTCGCCTGACATCCTACAATCAAAATCAAATAATTAAATTAGTATTTTAAAAATAAGCATTTTTTTGTAGTAAAAAAAAATTATACACAACACCTAAAACTCTATGTGAGTTCACCCCCTTCCTATCTCCACTAATTTCATAAGGTTATATCCTAAGGTTCTCCCACCTACAGTTTATAACCTACAGCTTTGATACCAACCTGTGACGCCCCCAAATCCTTGTATCATCAATCACAAGATGTGGTGCACGCGATACAACGTAAACCAACATCTAACTAAATAAATAACTTAAATTAATAATAAGTACAATAATAGCAATATTCAAATAAAATCCCAGGTTAAACAACCTTAATAAACTTAATCTCAGTGTTCATTGCTTATTACATCATTTGCGGAAAACTAATTATTACATAATGAAAGTATTCATTCATCTTGGTTTTTCCCTTATCCTTGCCCGATCCTTTGGTCTTCTCACGCTTAGCTGAAATGTTTAAGGAAGAATGAGCACAAATTGCCCAGCAAGTAAACAAAATAATTTAACATCGGACAACAGGAATAGGTTCATTTACATAGGCGTTCTTCAACAAATCTAGGAATGATTATGAAGTAACTTTGAAAATGAAGAGTAAGTGTTATAGAATTTTATTAGCATACTAAGCGGTAATAAATACCTTGAACATTGTTTTAATACATCGAAAATCATCAGATTTAACAATCAGATAGACTGTAAACATTCTCCGTAAGTACTCTAGGTGATCAGCCTATTGTACCCTACATTGTGCACAAGTATAAAGTTTGAACACATAAGCGTAAATGGGACTAAATGCCCGACATCTGTTTACCATGTTATCCGGGTTGTTCATCTTTGTAATCATGTGGAACCGCACCAAAACAATTTGGTTTGGTAGATTTTAAATAGATATAACTAAATCTGAATAATTTAAATAATAAAACATTTCACATCAATAGTATCTAGCCGAAACAAAAGGCTAGAACGCATTTCTTAAAAACAGTTCAAGAATAATTAAGAACTTTAAGGCATAAACAATTGAGATAATAACTGAATTATCATCATTTGAACTTGTACAATAAAGGAGTGAAGTTCAAGAACTTGCCTCATGCGTAATCTACACAGTCACAATTTACGTTCACCAAATGACCTATATACCTTTAGGATCACAATATAAATTAGTTTCTTTACAATTATGCTTAACGGTTTAACTTTCCATTTTAGTACAACTTAGTAACTTAGTTTATGATCTGAACTTTCTAACTAACCACATAGCACGATTCAAAAATCTCTACAAACATACAACACAAATCTTAGTATTCAAATTCTAACAAACAACCAGTTAAAGTCTCCTAAAACTTATCAAATCTTAGCTTACAATTCAACTTTATATTTACATTCTCATGATACAACTTAATACGTGTTTAAAACTTCTTTATGCTCATTATGCTAGGTTACGTTAGGTTTTAAGGGCTGAACAGTTAAAAAAATATTCTTTTCTATTCTGGTGCAGGCGCGGCCGCGCTGGTACACAGACACAGGTTCCCCAGGCTACTGCTGCTGCTGCTGCAAACCAAACTTCCAAACATCTATACAATAGCAATTTAGACACATCCAGACATTATAAACTCAACCCAAACAGCATAACATTTATACTTAACCATTCTAATAGCACAAACAACACAAATAACCAATTTAAAGCCCCCAAAATCAAGGTTCTTGTTATTTCCTTCATATTTCACATATTTAGCGAAATCATTCACCACAGATTCGTTTCTCAACCATTTTAATTCGTTCAAGTTGCGTTCTTTTCGTTTCTTAACATATTAACACAAACAACTAACACTTAACAAATTGATACATGAATTAAACATCAATTTCGATTCTAAAATAAGTCATTTTGTACATTTTTCACTAAAAACCAATTTCCTCCTCTTAAACAGATTTCATGGATTTGATCACTTAAAATCCTTTATAAATAACATATATAACCATACTCAGACCAAACAAGTCGTATATAACATGTACACACATAACCTAACATCCGACTTTAGTAAATTCCCACTTTTACACGATTTAGCTCCTTTGTGGAAATTTTTCAAACATAAAGCATCAATAGACTAAATTTATGAATTTGAATACATTGGAAATATGCTTAATCCACAAATTTCATTTGTATATTACCTATAACTTATCAATTAACAACAACAAGGCAACACATACTCAAAACAAATCATTTACCATGATTATTCATGCTTTTTCTCATCGTTTCATAAAAATATACACTAAGTTCATAGATTACCTCTTTGAGGGTGTTTTCTCTTTTGATTTAGGATGATGATGCTATTCTTGTTGCTTGATCAAATCCTTTGAAATCCCCAGAACTCTTCCTAGCCTTCTCTCTCACTCTCAATTTCACAATTTTCTCTCGGGTAAAAAATATTTATCATAAAGGAGTAGATATTTAGAGAGGAAGTATATATATAATTCTTGCATTCCTTCATAATCTTCTCTGAATTCGTCAGTTTCTAACCCCTTGGAATTTCCCATTCATCAGTTGCAAGAATTAAAGAAAAAGGGAGTTAAGAAAGGGAAGGGATTTTGGGTTTAAAGGAAAAATAACTCCCTCATCCCTTTCCATTACATAACTGTGTTTTGCTTCAATTGGTCTCAAATCATCAGTCCCTGGCGGGTCCCACCAGATCTGCTGACTTCCTTTTTATTTTAAAAATCGTTATTTAATTATTTAATTAGCCATTTGACCATGTTGCCCTCCGGAAATCAACATTTTTGATATTATAGTCGATTCCTACTAAAATCGACGTTCCGAACATCGTGGGAATATTTGCTTCGCTAAATTCAATCCCGAACTCGAGTTTGACTTTTTATCCAAAAAAAACCAACCGGTTGACTTTGACCAAAAAGTCAACCCCGACACATTTTGTGTTCACAGTCTATTCTTGCTAATTTCGACGTTCCGAATTCAAATCTGCAGTCCATTTCACCAAATTCCATCCCGAACTCAAATTCGAGTTTTAGCTTCATTACTAGCGTTTAATACAAAAGTTAACTCTCTTAGTTAGATTAAATAATTAAATTAGCTAAAATTAACTATTAATACACATCTCATCACATGACTGACAATATATAAATATAACACATGATCATATATTTATTTAACCACACAAGAGTTTATCATAATTTATTCAAATATTATTCATCAAGTTACATAATGATCTCGGTTATTACAGAATGCTCTCAGCTTTATCTGGTCCTCCGTGATTCCTTGCGGCTTCAATGTTGAACACACCACATGGAACTCTTTTAAATGCTTGTATGGATTTTCACTTATAAGACCACGAAAGGTAGGCAAAAGGTAAATTAGTCCCGATTTTAGTTCAAAAGCAGCAGTTAAATTAGGATATTCAATGCACAAAGGTTGTTGGTGCAAATCAGGAGTTGCCAACTCCTTCAAAGTCCTGTTATTATTTATCACCGCCATCTCCTCTTCTTCTTTCGATTCGGTGGATGACTTGTTTGACAGTAGTTCTAGTGCTATGTTAAGGCCTGGTGATGGAGCTTCGTCGGGATCTGTAATTGTACTTCGAGATTGACGAGCTTCCTTCTTTAACCTGCATGCAGTTTTCTCTATTTTTGGATCAAAATTTAGTTCAAGAGAGTGAAAGGACCGAGTCATAAACTGGAACAAAAGAAAATAAAAAATAAAAATAAATAAATAAACGAAAATAAAGAATAAATAAAAATAAATAACATTCCCCGATAACAGCGCCAAAATTTGGGAGCTGTCGTTAACACTCCAAAATTAATACCTTACTTCTACGCTACTAACACAAGAATTAGTATAGCAATAAGTAAGGATCGATACCATAGAGAGTGAATTGTCTTTTATTTATCCTAATGTTTAAGGGGAGGTTTTCAATTGATTTTATTAACTAAAATGACAGAAAATAATTAATAAGAATAATCAATGAATTAAAACTTCAGTTCTTCAGTTCAATATCGCCTTTTTACAATCTTTAGAGTAATCAAGTTATACAATATTTATCCTTCAATGAAATTAATAACCCTAGATAATTGCAATCGTTAGTTATCCGAAATTCTCCTTAATTATAAATCTAAAGAAACAATCGCCTCAGTAGATCCTAACTATCATACAACCTAGAACTATCAGTCTAGATTTAATATAACAGCAGCATTAAGAATTAGAGAATTAGGTTATTCTAAGCAACAATCACATAATCAGGGATTATTTAACTCACCTTCTAATAATCTTAATAATACTCAAAAGCTTGTCCACAATCATGTATTATTAATTGCTACTTATGATCAGATATAATATCGTTTGCTTAATACTATACCTTAATCTAGCAGATGAAATCAATCAGATTAATCTAACTAGCCGTATCAATCAATCAGATAGAATAACATACGATCAATTAAAACAGATTAATAGAATAAATCTCATACAAGAAGGAATAAATAAAGTAAACTTGATCAAACCATTATTTATAAAGAAGGTTCAACATCTCTTAGAACTGAAATAAAGTGCTTAGCCTTACATGCCTTCAATCTCCAAAACTAGGGTTTGTAATTGAATGTAGAAGATGAAGAGGAGGTGCTTACACTTTGACTGATACAATCTATTTATACTCCTAGGTCAAAGTCCTAAGCCTCTAAGAAATAATATTCCACATTACATTAGAAATCCTCAAAAATAACAACGTTGGGAGAAATCTATCGCACAGCCACGTGCCCCACGCACCCGCGGAAGACCTCGCGCGCCGCGGCTCAGCATTTGAGTGTCGCGACTCAGAGTCCAGTGTCGTGGCCCATGATTTGGAGCGCCGCAACTAATAAGTTCTGTCCGTTATCTCTTTTTCTCCTTACGTGCCCATTTTGATCCTTTTTTTCTCTTTTTCCCTTTTTAGCTCCATTTCCTCCTAAAATCAATAAACACCTTATTAAACTTATATACACATAAAACATGTAATAAAAATAAACATAAAGGAATCAAAATATATGAATATTATGCACTTATCATAGGGGTCACCAGTGTTGTCCGATTTCACAATCAACAATTACGTGTAAGTATACACGGTCAACAAGTAATATAATGATAAATAGAGTATCGTTCCCACGGAGAATTACTGCAACTTATACTTTCAACTATCAATTTAATATTAACCCTATTTTGTTAAATAATCTCAATTTGAATATTGATTAAAACTAATTAAGTTGAAACTAAGGTTTAAAACTAACACAAAGGTTGAAACTCAAATTGTTAAAGCTTAAGACTACAATATCCTCAATTATACAATACAGACTAATTATCCAATTCATCCAATTATTAAATTCAATAGAGTTATTAACAGGAATTCAAAATTATTCATAAGCCATTTCCCAAGTGATCAAATAAAATTATTTAACTAAATTAATTTTGTGATATTCCTATGCAAAACTAAAGAATCAAATTCATTAAGCACCAATTCCCAATAGTTACATGTAGCGAAGAGATATCCCTATTCACTTCACAACCCCAATTATTTATCCCATGCAAATAATTAAGAATACATGCTATCACATTCAGATCTAACCCTAAATTTCATCTCCCAAATTCATCTAAAGTATCATGCTAATTGTTGATCAGACAATTATTCTATAAACACAAAATATGATAGACAACTCAATTTGAAATAATAATTGGAATCAAATACATAATTAATCCATAAACATAAAAGGTTCAATTGTAGCCTTAGTTAAAAGTTTAGTTCATGTTGAAAATAAAAACCAGAATCCTAAAATAAGTCATCATAATTAATTACAAATCTAAGATAAAAGATTAGGAAAAACTCAATAAGTTTCTTCAATCTTCAAGTCACAAATCTGAATTCTTCACGAAGCTTCTCCAATCTCCAATCTCCACGTTCAACTCTGTAAGTCAATCTCTACGTATTTTCTATTGTCCGTGTGTGTCACCCTCTTTCATGTCTCCTTCTGTGCTTTATAGTCTCCCAATCAAATTAATAGCAAGAATCCTCCTCCTTATCAACTTCCTGAAATAACTGATCTTTACAAATATTTTCTCTTTTTCGGGCAACCTCGCCCCGACGAAGACTCTAACCACAAATTACCAAAATGCCCCTCGATCACCAAATCTTCCTTTTTGCCTGTCCGAAGTCGCTTCCTACAAAATAAACACAAAAACAAATAAAAAGATACTAAAAACATTTAAGGATAGTAAAGAAACAAGCCAAAGAAATATCTAATTCGTAGATAAAAACCCACTCATCAAATACCCTCAAACTCAAAACTTTGCTTGCTCTCAAGCAAAAAGCACAAGAAAACAAAAATAAGCAACTAAAGTAGCTATCTGAATGCACATGCATGATTCCTAAACTGAGAAATCAATCAACATAAATTCTAAACATCAGGCCTCAGAAATCAACAACTAATAATTCAACAAGACGTCAAATTCATGCACCATCAGAAATCCAACTTATCACCAATTATATCCTACTTGCAACCCTTGTGTGTGTGTGCTCAACATATCAAACCAGTTAAAATCTCAACTCAATCCTTGTATCACAGTGCTCAATAAAAAATAACTTAAGATATATAATTCTTAAGTTCCCCTCTTATCCACTTGTCTTCACTACTTTATATATATATATATATATATATATATATATTTAAACAACGAGTGCGTTTTACGCTCCATCTCGTTGATATAATTTTTTTTCTTTTTATTCTTGACTTGTGCAATGTTCATCTTTATTAGGCTTTTCAATGCCACCCATGTAGCGAACTTTTAACCAACGACTCCTAAACCAGATGATTTTAGGGTGCTGAGTGTAAAGACACATCCTAAGGGCTTACTTGTTCGAATGACAAAGGCCACAAAGACAAACTACTCAAGATCTGCTCTTATCTGTCTATATTCTTTTCTTTTATATATTTATTCTTTTTCTTGCATTTTAGACAGACATCGAAGCAGTGTTTATTCATATTTTTGCGTTCCAACAAGTGATAGAGGTTTATATATCCTTAACGAGCACCTAACACAAAATTGAACCAAGATCTAACTAATTCAACACATAGACGTATGGAATTAAAAACCAAGGGTCTCAAGTTAGACACAACCAGGAACAGTCAAAACTCCTAACTTAGCATTCCCTATCCGTCTCGTTAAACTAATTAACACTGATTAAATTTTCATCACCGGCCTTCCATAACCACTCTACATTAATTCATTGCTCAAATGAACCTAAATGCAATTCTATATGATCCTACTCTACAAAAGAAAATATTTTTTTTATATTTTTATATTTTTTATATTTTTTATTTTTTTATTTTTTTATTTTTTATTTTTTTATTTTTTATTTTTTTTAGACAATTAAAGCAACTAAGGCCATAAAATTAACGTAACTAATGACATAACTTAACGCAACTAATGACATAAATGCAATCGACAATGCAACTATATGAACTAATGACAAACAACACCCCCAAACTCAGAATAAGCAATGTCCTCATTGATTAAAAAATAAAGAACTGAGAACCGAGAACTTCCCTGAATGGTCAAGCGTCGGGCTCGACCTCCGCATCATCATCTGTGTTTGGTGGTGGAAATACTGGCAACGGCTGAGGCTCTAGAAAATGAACTGGATCCACGAACGGCCTCATCCTATCAAACATTTCGGCTGAGTACAACTCGTTTGATAAGCGAACACATGCGCCTGTCGCTCCGCCAACCATTGATTCTGCCTCATTAAGGTCTTATGCTGAGCATCCATATGAAGTTGCAAATTCCAAAATTTGGTACTGAATTTGGCCTTGCCTGTGGAAGTGGAAGTCGAGGGGCCCTCCACTTCTTCATCGGACTCATGCTCCTCACCTTCAGAGGGAGGGTGAATGATATACCCTAAACCACGGGGATGTGACTCACCACCTTCCCATTCCTTATAACGTGCAATTAAACCGTGGTCCAGAAGAAGCAAAGGTTATTGCATAACTTCCTCGGCATTCCATCGAACGCCTGCTTGAAGGCACAACCCACAAATAAGTGAGGGATGTGGCAAACCACCCTGAGTATTTCCTCTTAAACTCCTGTGAATCGACGCCTCAATCACATTCCCCACATTAATTTGTAAACCCGTCACAATTGCATATAACAGAAGTGCTTTATCCTTCGGGACATCACTCACATGTTGTGAAGGCATAAACTTGGCTGACAGAAATGCATACCAGATTTTTCCATAGCGGCTTAAGTCTTTACTATGGAAGTACACTGCAGCACGTGGTCCTTTAGATACCCAAACTGTCCCAGGTTTACATAAGTCAGTCACTACCTTCTCCAAGTTTGGACCTTCAGCAAGAAATTATGAATATCGGCATCGTTCGTCAGGCCTCAAATTATAAAATTCATTGATAGCATATGCACTGAAAGAAACCTTCTTGCCTCTGATCATAACCTCACAAGGTGCCTTGTCCTTTACATTGGCATAAAATTCCTTGACAATAGCAATACATACAGGTTCTGGGTGGGCTATGAAAGTTTCCCATCCCCTTTCTTTAATCTGAAGCATCATCTCGCCATCTACCAGTTCATCAGGTTGGAGACCGCACTTGGGAGTTAGAGCTTTACCCGATATGTAAGAGTCAAATATATTTACAGCCTTAGTACTGACGAACTTCCGCCGGTCAAATGCACGCGTCGATGTTGATGAACTTTCGCCTCTGTGCCGCTTGGGTGTCATGTGGTGTAATATTAAGGCAATTCCACCCAGTACTCAAACTAAACCAACTATATTGAAATCCCCTTGTCCAATGCTAACACCCCAACTGAATACTCTTTGAAGTAAATAAACAAACACCTTGTGCGCTCTTGTTGAAACCCTTCGTCAAAAACTTTCCCCCAAACTCAGTTGCAGTAGAAATTTTCAATGCAGTATAACATTCAATCAAAACCATGCAATACGCAACCCAAAATCCTCCAATTGAGCCAACACAAACTCAATTGGGCAACTAAGGTAACTACTATTCCAAATCCAAAATAGATGAATATCTACATGTAATTCCAAGTCTATAAATCTACAATCCCAAAATATCCATCATAAATATCAAATTGATTGTACCTTGCCCAATTTGATTGAGAAAACTGGTCTATGTATGAACTGCAAATTGGGGTTAAACCCTTTTGAATCAGCAGAGTTGAAGATAAATCCGGATTAATACCTTGTTAGACTCCCCAATTTAAGATATGAACTCCAATTGAACTCTGTGGGCCCAAGTACATATTAGGGTTCACATGACCTAATTGAAATAAATGTACAAATTAGGGTTTACAAAAACCTAATTAAATGTACTAGACCCAGGGAAGTCTCCACGTGTTCCAAGGCAGAAGACTCGTGGATGCGACCCATTTTGGGAATTGATTGAGGGATTGGATTGGTGGCTAGAAGAACAGGGCAATTTGGGCATTACTTTGATGATTAAAGGATATTTCTGGAATTTTTCCTATAAAACATGACTAAAGGGTATTTCTGGAATTTTCTTTAAAAACATGTGCCTGGCATGTGACTATTTCCCAGGCAAGCTCTATAAATAGTCCCTCTATTCTAAGAAAAGGGGATGGCTCTCAAGACATTATACTTAGACTCTTGGAAGCTCATTACACTTGGAACTCTCTCACAACTCGAAGACTCAAGAAGGCTCTTGGAATCCCTGCTACCCTAACCCGGTTTCCGGATTCTAGGAGTTCTGCCACGTGTCATTGGAGTAATTGTCCACCTGTTATTCTCCCCTCTTCAATCAATCAATCAATTTCATGTTCTTCGTGGATTTCTCTCCTCTCCAGCCAACACGAAACCCTAACCCTAGCAAGGTGTATTTTCTTTACCTACAAACTCCAATCCCTTGCTATAATATGTACTTAACGACTGTGTTTGGTGGAGAAGTCCCCAATTGATAAAAATCACTTCGCTCGAATACCAACTCTGAGATATGAAAACCAATTGGAAGTTGAATCAGCGTAAGAAAAAGAGATGGTTGAAGATTTTGTTTGGGAGAATGAGAGAAGCTTGGTTTGGTATTTCAGTGATTAGTATGAGGGAGGATCGAATTTGGGAGTGATTAGGAGTATGGGTATTGAAATCCGATCGGGTTTCAAAAGGTTTTTTTTTTAAAAACCGATTTTTGCTAATCTCGTTGGCGCGCGATAATTAAGCTTGTAATCTCGCCGGGGCGCAAATGGACAGAGGGATATGGGCTGAGGCGAACTCTGGAGTCGCTGGGGCAAAGACGGGCAGATAGGTTCTCGCCAGGGAGAGATACTCCTGCCTTAATTTCTCGCCGGGGCGCAAATCCCATTCCTTGAAACTCTCAATTTGCCAATGTTTTCTGCAAGGCTTCCTTCCCAATACCTTTCCTCTGTAATCAATCAATATGACATGGATTAGTACAATGTTTTTAAAGCTCTAGAGATTGGCAGCGCATTAAAAATCCTAAAACTACTACTAAAAATACTAAACACATGCAAAAAATATTAAACTGAACTAAACGAAACTAAAACAATAAAAGAAAATGATTAGGTTGCCTCCCATCAAGCGCTTGGTTTATAGTCGTCAGCCCGACTTTCTCTGCGGTATCATGGGTCAGTCTGGTCGACCGAAGTGAGATAAATCGAGGTCACTTGTCGATCGACATCGCCTCCCCAATAATGTTTAAGTTTTTGACCATTGACCTTGAACGTGTGATTTGTGTTTGGTTCTTCAACTTCGATTGCTCCATGGGGGGCTACAGAAGTGACTATGAAAGGACCTGACCACCTAGATTTCAGCTTCCCGGAAATAACCTCAATCTGGAATTGAACAACAATACCGTCTGACCTGGTTCAAATTTTCGCTCAATTATCCGCTTTTCATGCCACCTATTGACTTTTTCTTTGTACAGCTTAGCGTTCTCATACACTTTGTGTCGAAATTCCTCCATCTCGTTTAGTTGAAGCAACCTTTTCTCGTCAGATGCTTGTAGATCAAAGTTCAACTTTTGAATGGCCCAATATGCATTGGGTTCAAGCTCTACCGGTAAATGACACGCTTTTTCGTAAACCATTCGATATGGTGACATTCCAATAGGATTCTTATAGGCCGTTCAATACGCCCATAAAGCATCGTCTAACTTCATTGCCCAATCTTTACGAGATGGATTCACAACTTTTTCCAGAATTTGCTTAACTTCACGATTTGACACTTCTGTTTGGCCATTGGTTTGGGGATGATAGGTCGTAGCAATCCTGTGTTTGACTCCATACTTAGCGAGCAATTTAGTGAAGTGCTTGCTGCAAAAATGGGTGCCTTCATCACTGATTATGGCCCTTGGTGTACCGAATCGAGTAAAAATATTTTTTCGCAAGAACCGCAGAACCACTTTGGCATCATTTTTGGGCAATGTAGCTGCTTCAACCCATTTCGATACATAGTCCACTGCCAAGAGTATGTACTGATTATTAAATGACAACGGAAATGGCCCCATAAAGTCAATGCCCCAAACGTCAAAGAGTTCAACTTCTAGGATAGTATTGAGAGGCATTTCATGACATTTCGAAATGTTGCCAACCCATTAGCATATGTCGCACTTTAGAACAAAAAGGTGGGCGTCTTTAAACAATGAAGGCCAGAAAAACCCTGATTGTAGCACTTTCGCCGCTGTTCTCTCGCCCCTATAGTGTCCCCCATACTCTGAAGAATGACACCGAGTCAATATGTTTTCCATCTCTTCACGTGGCACACAACGTCGTATCATTTGGTCCGCACAAGTTTTGAAAAGAAATGGTTCATCCCAAAGGCATTGCTCGACATCATGGAGGAATTTTTTTCGTTGCTGAGAATTTAAATCAGGCGGGAGTACATTACTGACTAGGTAGTTCACGTAATCAGCATACCAAGGCACTTCGGTGTTGATTCGGAATAGTTTCTCATCCGGAAATAACTCATTGATTACCACATCATCCTTTTTCTGAATTTCTGAATTTTCTAACCTCGAAAGGTGATCAGTCACCTGATTTTTCGTACCCTTTCTATCTCGGATTTTCTGGTCGAATTCTTGCAGAAGAAGGACCCATCGAATCAACCTTGGTTTTGCATCCTTCTTTGCAATCAAGTATTTGATGGCGGAATGATTAGTGTAGACAATTACCTTGGTTCCAATCAGATATGCTCGAAATTTATCAAAGGCAAACACTACTGCAAGCAACTCCTTTTCGGTGGTGGTGTAATTCAACTGAGCATCAGTAAGCGTCTTGCTTGAGTAGTAAATGGTATGAAAAATCTTATCCCTACGCTGCCCCAACACCACTCCCACTGCATACTCACTCGCATCACACATCAATTCAAATGGCAAAGTCCAATCGGGAGCAACTATGATTAGTGATATGACTAATTTCGTTTTTAGTCCTTCGAAGGCATCTATGCACGATTGATCAATTTTGAATGGAACATCCTTCTCAAGGAGTGAACATAAAGGTTTTGAAATTTTAGAAAAGTCCTTGATGAATCGTCGGTAGAATCCCGTATGTGAGAGAAAACTTCTTATTCCCTTTACAGATGTCGGAGGCGGTAACTTTTCAATAGCTTCAATCTTTACTTTATCTACCTCTAAGCCGGCTGCGGACACTTTGTGACCCAATATAATCCCTACTTGCACCATAAAGTGGCATTTTCCTAGTTAAGCACCAAATTTCTTTCCATACATCGCTTTAGCACTAAGATCAAATTGTTAAGGCACAAATCAAAACTATCACTAAATAAAAATCATCCATAAATACCTCCAAATTCTACTCAACCGTATCCGAGAAGATGGCCATCATGCATCGTTGAAATGTGGTCGGTGCATTGCATAGCCCGAAAGACATTCTCCGGAATGCAAACATTTCATAAGGGCATGTAAAAGTCATTTTCTCTTGGTCCTCCGAAGCTATTACAATTTGGTTATATCCTGAATACCCATTAAGCAGGCCATAGAATTTGTATCCCGCCAATCTATCCAACATTTGATCAATGAAGGGCAAGGGAAAGTGATCCTTGCGAGTAGCTTTGTTCAACTTGCGGTAATCCATACACACTCTCTAACCTGTAACTGTTCTTATAGGAATGAGTTCGTTATTTTTGTTTTCAACCACTGTCGTTCCCCCTTTCTTCGGCACACACTATACAGGACTTACCCAAGAACTATCTAAAATCGGATAGATAATACAGGTGTCTAACCACTTGATGATTTCCTTCTTTACTACTTCCTTCATGATCGGATTCAACCTTCTTTGTTGCTCAATAACCGATTTTGCTCCTTCCTCAAGCAGAATTTTATGCATGCAGAACGATGGACTGATTCCTTTAATATCTGTTATTGTCCACCCAATTGTTGTTTTGTACTCACGCAAAACCCTTAATAGCTTTCCTTCTTGAGACTCATTCAAGTGAGCAGAAACGATAACTGGCAGTATGTCAGAATTTTCCAAGTAGGCATACCTTAAATGAGAGGGAAGAAGTTTGAGTTCGAGCACAGGCTCCTCCACTGATGTTTTAGACCTCTTTTCTCCTTCTTTAGGCCGGTTAAGAGTATCAAATTGCTTGCTGAATTTCTGAAAGACGGGTAATGCATCTAATACCTTGACATAATCCAAATCTTCCAACTCATCAAAAGTGTCTACACCAGCCAAGGCAGCTTCTAATGGATCCTCTAAATAACGTTCATGGGTCCTCTCATTCACTACTTCATCCATTAGGTCAATCTGCAGGCAATCCTCACCTTCTTTAGGGAACTTTATTGATTTAAACACATTGAAAGTGATTTCCTGATCTTAAACTCTCATTGTCAATTCACCTTTCTGCACATCTATCAGAGTCCTCCCTGTCACTAAGAATGGACGACCTAGTATAATTGGGATTTCCTTATCTTCTTCGTAATCCAGTATGATGAAGTCAGTCGGGAAGATAAACTTATCGACTTTAACCAGAATGTCTTCCACAATACCCCTCGGGTATGTTATCGACCTGTCTACTAACTGTAGGCTGATATTCGTCAGTTTTGGTGCCTTTAGCCCTAGCTGAGTGTACACTGATAAAGGTATTAAATTGATACTTGTTCCTAAATCACACAATGCCTTTCCAGAGAACTGATTACCAATCACACATGGAATAGTGAAACTTCCTGGATCATTTAGCTTTGGCGGCAACGTATTCTGTAGGATCGTACTGCATTCTTCGGTTAATGCCACTGTCTCAAATTCACCTAACATTCTCTTCTTAGATAAGACCTCCTTCATAAATTTAGCATAACTCGGCATTTGCCCCAAAGCTTCCGTGAAGGGTATGTTGATGTGCAGTTTCTTGAAAACATCTAAAAATCTGAAAAATTGCTTATCTAACTTTACTTTTTGAAATCTCTGGGGAAATGGAATGGGTGGCACTACACTGTCTTGCTTGTGTTCAATTGGCTTGGTCTCCAAATCTGTATCCTTCACCTTTTGTGTTTCATTCACCTCAATTCTTTCCTTGACTTCCTCTTCTTCCTTACTGTTTTTGGCTTTGAATTTCCTTTAACCAAATCAGGCAGTTCTTTCCCTCTTCTTAGAGTCATAGCTTTACAGTGTTCCTTTCCGTCTGTTCTCGGATTAACCTCATTATCGCTCGGTAATGCTCCTTATGGACGACTGTTCAAAACGTGAGCTAACTGTCCCAACTGATTCTCTAAATTTCTAATCGACATTGCTTGGCTTTTCACATTCAAATCTACTTGAGTTAACAGTTTATCCTAATCATTCATTCTCTTCTCTGACGCTGTAATGAATTTTGTTAATGATTCCTCTAAACTTGGCTTTCTCTCTGCCTGTTGTGGAAATTAATTTTGAAAACCTGGTGGATTTTGTGGCCTTGGAACTTGATTTTGAGCCTGGTTATTACTCCAAGAAAAACTCGGATGATTTCTCCACCCCGGATTATAAGCATTCTGATATGACTATTGCGGTCTATTATAACTCCCTAGAAACTGTACTGATTCTGCACTGATGGCACATTGATCCGTAACATGATTTCCTGCACATAATTCACAAATCATCGCCACTTGCGGAGTTGCTTGTGGTCCCAATGTTTCGATTTTTTTTCGTTAGTGTCGCCAACTGTGCTGATAAAGCTGTTACTGCATCTACTTCAAAGTTTCCAGCTACTTTCGGTGCATTTCCCCTTGTTGTAGGCCATTGGTAATTGTTGGCAAGCATGGTTTCTAACAGATCAAATGCCTCGTCAAAATTCTTGGCCATAAGTGCCCCTCCTCCAGCTGCGTCTATGCTCGTCTGAGTGCTACTACTTAACCCGTCATAAAACGTCTGAACCTGTAACCACTTGGGTAATCCATGATGTGGACATCTTCTCAATAATTCCTTAAACCTCTCCAAGATTCATATAGAGATTCGCCATGTTGCTGCTCAAAAGTAGTGATGTCGTTTCTCATCTTTGCAGTCTTCGTTGGCGGAAAGAATTTTGCTAAAAATTTCTGAGCCAAGTTATCCCAAGTACTGATTGATCCTGGTAGAAGCGAATGCAACCAACTTTTTACTTTATCTCGTAATGTGAAGGGAAACAATCGTAGTCTCACCGCATCATCCGTAACATTGTGGTATTTGAATGTATCGCAAATCTCCAGGAAGCTTACCAAATGCTCATTCGGGTCATCATTAGCCAATCCCCCAAACTGTGTTGAATTCTGAATCATCTAAATTGTACCCGGCTTAATCTAAAAGGAATTAGCAGTGATGGCTGGCCTTATGATGCTTGACTTGATTTCATCAATTTGAGGCATAGCATAGTTCCTTAATGATTTTTGCTCTTCGTTCGCCATTTTCTCTTTTTCAAGCGTCTTTTGGCAGAATTTTATCAATTAACGTAACTTGTTCTCAAGATTGTCCTCACACTGCACAAGTTCCGACTGTTTTGATCGCGTTTGCATAAACAAACCAAAAGTCACCTGAAACAGGAAATAAAAAAAAATTAAAAATGCTTAATTAAAACACAATTAATTGAATCGATATTGAAAATTATAAACACAAATAGTTCCCCAGCAACGACGCCAAAAACTTGTTGTCTGATTTCACAATCAACAATTATGTGCAAGTATACACGGTCAACAAGTAATATAATGATAAATAGAGTATCGTTCCCACGGAGAATTACTGCAACTTATACTTTCAACTATCAATTTCATATTAACCCTATTTTATTAAACAATCTCAATTTGAATATTGATTAAAACTAATTAAGTTGAAACTAAGGTTTAAAACTAACACAAAGGTTGAAACTCAGATTATTAAAGCTTAAGACTACAATATCCCCAATTATGCATTACAAACTAATTATCCAATTCATCCAATTATTAAATTCAATAGAGTTGTTAACAGGAATTCAAAATTATTCATAAGCCTTTTTCCCAAGTGATCAAATAAAATTATTTAACTCAATTAATTCTGCGATATTCCTATGCAAAACTAAAGAATTAAATTCATTAAGCACTAATTCCCAATAGTTACATGCAGCGAAGAGATATCCCTATTCACTTCACAACCCAAATTATTTATCCCATGCAAATAATTAAGAATACATGTTATCACATTCAGATCTAACCCTAGATTTCATCTCCCGAATTCATCTAAAGTATCATGCTAATTGTTGATCAGACAATTATTCTATTAACACAAAATATGATACACAACTCAATTTGAAATAATACTTGGAATCAAATAGATAATTAATCCATAAACATAAAAGGTTCAATTGTAGCCTTAATTAAAAGTTTAGTTCATGCTGAAAATAAAAATCAGAATCCTGAAATAAGCCATCATAATTAATTATAAATTTGAGATAAAAGATTAGGAAAAACTCAATAAGTTTCTTCAATCTCCAAGTCACAAATCTGAATTCTTCACGAAGCTTCTCCAATCTCCACGTTCAGCTCTGTAAGTCAATCTCTGCGTATTTTCTATTGTCCGTGTGTGTCACCCTATTTCATGTCTCTTCTGTGCTTTATAGTCTCTCAATAAAATTAATAGCAAGAATCCTCCTCCTTATCAATTTCCTGAAATAACTGATCTTTACAAATATTTTCTCTTTTTCACGCAACCTAGCCCCGGCGAAGACTCTGACCACAAATTCCCAAAATGCCCCTCGATCACCAAATCTTTCTTTTTGCCTGTCCGAAGCCGCTTCCTACAATATAAACACAAAAACAAATAAAAAGATACTAAAAACACTTAAGGATAATAAAGAAACAAGCCAAAGAAATATCTAATTCGTAGGTAAAAACCCACTCATCAACCAGTGTCGTCGTATGTCTCCAGGGGTGGTATCTTCTTTGTCAAGTCGGCTTGAGCCCGATCGATTTTCGGGGTGAAAGGTGACTTCGGGTCAATCGACAATTCACTCACCTGTGTCGTCGCTGAAATTTTGTATTCTAACTTCGCCGACTTCTGCATGATGGGGTCCGCTATGTCCCTTGGGGAGGATCCTCTATGTCGATCCCTGATGTATTCTGGAGAAGCCATCCGTTGACGCCTTTCAGACCGTACCCGCCCCTCGTCAAGGTCCTGGGACCGTGGCCTGCGTTTGCCCCTTCCCTCAAGAGAAGCTCCTGATCGGTGAGATCTGGATCAACTTTGGGGTGTGGATTCTCGATGCCTATATCGACCCGAGGAGACCTCTCCTTCTCCTTCCAGTTCGGACAACTACGCATTCCATTCTTCCTATTAGAGGCGTAGCGCCTCCAAAGCATCTTTCGCCTGCTGGAATTTCCTCATTCGTATCAACTCCCGCTTATGCTGTCCGTCCTACTCTCGATCCCGGTCCTGATGAGTGTGTGTTCGGGACTGGTTGTCTGTCCTGTGAATGTGGGAGTTGAGAGCCTTCTAACTAGTAGAAAATAATTGTCACCGAACTGGTGCCGATTGAGCCTTTGTCGAGACCCCAACGAGATTATTGGGTTCGAGCTTATCCTTAACCAATTTTTGAATTTGTGTTGTCGGGTTGACCGAGGACCTCTCCTAGTCATGAACTGCTTTCTCCTTACCCTCCATATCTTCAACTCAAAGCAAGTAGGTGATTAAAAAATAGCACTAAAGTGGCCCTCCTTCTAGTGTCAATGTTAACGCCAAAATATGTCTGCTCACTGAATCACCAAACAATAAGCATGAAACCTGCACAATGAATAAACAACTACACTGAGAAGCTTGACGGTCGGGGCCGCCGGGAGATAGCTCCGGTGTGAGAATAAGTACAGGTCAGAAACGTCAACAATGGAGGTATGAAATTGCTATAGTGCATAAAGTATATTGTACCTTAAATTTGAATTATGGTCGTGTATTTATAATTTGATCACACCTTCCTGTTGGGACTAGGAGTCCTATGTAAAGATAATTGCAAATACTTCTGATTGAATTTAACTCAACCTCCTCAGTAATAGGAAGTCAAATAGAATAAAGGAGTCGTGAGTCAACTGGGACTGTAGACTCTCCAGAATGTCAAACCCCCCACTGCAATACTTCGCCACGTGGCACGGGTCCCACCGAATCTTCCAGACCCACAAAATCATGCCCCAACAAGTTTCAAAGTAGTTTAGTGCTTGGATGTTCTATTTTTAGAATTTATCTAATTTGAGAATTTGTAATAATACATACATAGTGATTTGGAGTATTTATCTTCCTAACGAGATGGGTTCTTCTTCTTAATTTGGATATATAGTTGATGATGTGAGGGAATGGATGAATTTGCAGGGGGTATGCTTCATGTGGTTGTATGACAGTAGTCAGATGGCCCCGACTGAGACGTTGAATCATTGATCGGAGAAAGCGATTGCCAAGGCGGTAGTAGAGGAGGAAGGACGACGATGGGGAGTGGCGAAGAGGTGGATGCGCAGTGAACGGCGATAAAGTTTTGACCATGGAAGTGATGGCATCGAAAATGGTCAGGTTGAGTATTGAAATTTCATGTCAGAATATCCACGTAATAAATTATTAGAAAAAAAATAATTTAAAAAGTCAGGTCAGTAAAAATAGACGGTCAGATTTGGTCAACTAACGTCTGCCAAAAATTAAGATGAAAGTAAATTTTCTCTCGAGTTTGATGTTTAATTGAAAAAAAATTGTACTTGATTATTTAGAATATAAATTAGTTGATTTTTAACGTAATTTACCCGACATCATATAATTCATATAAATTATTTTTCAATTTATTAAGAAATCATATAATTCATGGTTTTTTGACAATATATAAATTTTTTTTTAAAAAAAAAAGAAAAGAAAAATCAACCATATTTGGACATATGAACATTTTGAAGGCCCACCAACCTATTATTATTCTTAGTCGTTGAAAAAGAAAGCCTACCACCCTATTAAAAACACAAGAAATACGGAAACACCGATAAGAAATCTTGAGCAACCCCAAACACTCAAAAATTATAATCCATGTTTTATTGGTACTATTAATTTTTACAAGATTACTACCCGTGTGTGGGACACGGGCTAGTTTCTAAAATAGTTTATAAAAAAATTTATTTGTATTATATTTTATTAAATTTTTGTTAAATGTCAAAATTTTAGAGGTTTTTTTTTTAATCCTATAAGCTATATATCAACTATATTTCTCAAAAATTGAAGAAATTAAACTCGTAAGTATTAAAAAAAAAAGTGAAGAATTTATATTGATTATTTTTGTAGAATTCCATCTTACACATAAAAATTTGTGGTGCTAAGCTACATTGTAATGACAAATTAATTTTATGAAAATAAATGAATTAAGAAAAGTAGAGGAGTATTTATATCTTTTATCCATTATATATATATATATATATATACAGAACGTATCAAGAACATACCCTCTTAAATGACATACCAAGCATACCCCCTTTAGCGACGGACCGGACGACGATTTGGTCCGTCGCTAAAGGCTTTAGCGACGGACAACTTTTAGCGACGAACTCGTCGCTAAAAGCTATAGCGACGGCCTGGACCTATGGCGACGGACCAAACCGTCGCCCGGTCCGTCGCTAAAGGGAGTATGCTTGGTATGTCATTTAAAGGAGTATGCTCTTGAAATGCACTATATATATATATATAAACATATTCGTGTGAGTATGTTAATAAGTAATATTAATTATATGTATTTATCTTGTAGTTAATATGTATAAGTAGTATAGAGAAAAATATACACTTACATGAATTTAAAAATGTGAATAATAAAATATATTTTTTTATTCAATTTATACTATTAAAGTTGTAAACTTACATATTAATGAAGTTGGAAGTAGTTAGAATTAATTTTGGGTTTTGCTACCTAACAAGAAAGGGAAAAGGAAGAGAAATAATTAATATGGTAGTGAGAAAAAGTGAATGGAATGAAAAATAAAAGTTCAATAAACAATTCATTAATGCAGTTTAATGAATAATAATTTATTTACTTAGTTTGAGTTAACTCGACTAACCAAATTAATTTAATTCAATTGAGGAGTAAATAACTTATTGGCTTATTATATACTAGCTTTCTTACCCGTGCAAGGCACGTATATTGTTTTATATTACGATTTTTAATAATTTGATTGTGCATATTAATTGAATTTATTACTTTTTTTTATTTGATGTTAGGCTTTTTGTTGTTGGGTTTTGTTAGTTCTATGTGTATAATTTTCTGTTTTTACCTTTTAATTTGTTTTGAAATTTATATTTAATAATTATAAAAATTTATTTAATAAAAGATTTATTGTTATAATGTAATTATTTTATTTAATAATTATAAAAGTTGGTGCAATATTACATAATATAGTTTGACATTAAAAAGAGAAACAATATGTTTTGTTTGGTATTTAATCGTTACTATATTATAAGTAATTATTTTTTAGATGGAAGGGTGTTTAGGTGAAAAAGATAATTAAGTGCTCACTGATCAAATATCAAAAACTTATGAACTCTTCTAAAAGCATAGTACACCTGTTGTTTATGCAGAGTTGAAAATATCACTATGGGACGACAATTCAACAATTTTAGAAATTATAAGGAATAAAAATATGAAAAAAAATCATACAGCAAGGGGAAACAATCAGTATATATGTATACACTTCAAACAAACTTACCTTTGTCAGACTTGTTTGTTACGACTTGGTTGCCCAACTTTTGTTGTTTATATCTCAATCGTCTAATAGCATTACACAATTCCTTTTTATTATTTTCCTCCATTTTTGGTATATAACAATGTATTTCAGTTGATCTTTATGTTATTACCAGGAATATGACATTTGTCATCAGGATTTGAACACCACCACCAGGAATATGAATGATTCAGTGTTTGTTAAATATAATCCGTAGGAATATAAACTATTGACAGTATTATTTTTAATATTTGTTATTAATACATTTAGAAGTCAGCATTAAAGGATTTGAGTACCACCAGGTATACGAATGATTCATCGTTTGTTTAAAATAAAATGTAAGAATATGAACCATTAATGTTATTACTCTTAATATTTGTTTTTAATACATTTTGAAGTGAACATTAAATACTCTTAATATTTGTTTTTAATACATTTTGAAGTGAGCATTAATACATTTTGAAGTGAGCATTAAGTACAAAAATTGGTGATTGAGAACTATATTTTGGTACCAAAATTGGTGCTAAAATAACAGGGACCAACTTTAAGTGTGATTTTATATTCTTTAGTAGACTAGTATTGATTACAAAGGTGAGCGGCTTGAACGCAGAGAGGGAATTTGAACCTGCGTCCTTTGGGATGCAAAGACCCTGTGATTTTCCTTTTTAGCAGCTCCTGCTACATTC
Organism: Aralia elata; assembly: GCA_034770075.1. Classification (NCBI taxonomy): domain Eukaryota; kingdom Viridiplantae; phylum Streptophyta; class Magnoliopsida; order Apiales; family Araliaceae; genus Aralia; species Aralia elata. Next base: position 47,234,073 of record CM068386.1, on the reverse strand, counting down.
GTCTTCACATTTAAACTCCACTTGACCAGTGTAGGAGTACTACTTACTATAGCATTGTAAATGCTAGTATTACTCCCTCGGTTCTTAAATAATTGACGTTATACGTCAATGCACACCAGTTAAGAAACTTAATTACTCCAATTCATTTGTCTATTCATCCAATAGGAAGGGGAGAGAGGATTGCACGGATATATATAAAAAGATAAAGGAGTCCAATAGAAAGTAGAGAGAGAATTCTTAAGTCTTTAACTTTTCATAGGACTCCAATAAGAAAAAGAGAGAGATTTTTCAAGTCTTTAATTTTCTTTAGAACTCCAATAGGAAGGAGAGAGAAGATTACATGGATATATATAAATTCTCCTAGAAATCCTATAACGTCAAATATTTGGGAACAAAAAAATTGACGTATAACGTCAATTATTTAGGAAGCGAGGGAGTACTATTCTGCGAGAACTAAAACATACATCTCAAACTTTTCCTACATTATTTTTTCTTTTATCACTTTCTTAGTATTGGGAACATAAGGATTGTTTGAATGAAATAAACTTATCTTTGTTTCATACAACAATTCCCCCTTAGTAGAAGGGTTTTTCTTCACTTTTCAATCCCCTTAGTTCAAAGGGTTTCTTTTCTTTCGTAACATATTCGCTATCACCTGTCCAACATTTCTTTTCTTCAATAATGATGGCTCAACAAAATTTTCTATTAACCATTCTAGCATTAGTAGCAAGAGAGATTGATTGGTATTTCTATTAACCATTCTACCCATCAATCTCTCTTGCTAATCAGTCCAATCCAACATGTCCAAAAGTTTGAAAAATGCAAAGTGGGAGAGTGGGGAAAAAGGGAGTAAAAGTATAAAAAATGTGAAAAAGGGACAGAGAAAAAAAACAAGAGAAAAAAAGGAAAAAAAGAGAATTTAAATTTGATATACTGTACACGAGTGATGTTAGAATCATGATTCATGAATTTTATTAAAATAAGAGTTTAAATTTAATACATTGACAATGTATACACAAACGGTGTTAGGATCATGACACGTCACTAAAATTAGGTTAATACATAGGTACTTCATTAATGTGTAATGTGTGTTAATATAATCCTAACACTATACTTGTATATACATTGACAGCGTATTAAATTTAAACTCTTAAGAAAAAAATAATTTTTTTCCCAATAAAGTACTTTATTAGTGTCATGATTTTAACACCGCTCGTGTGTATACTGTCAATCTATCAAACATTAACTCAAAATAGGTGTAATCAAACCAAATAAAAAAGAGAAATGATTTATATCGACAAATTTAATAACGAAATTAGATTGAGACTAACGTTCACAATAGATAGTTGATAGCAATTCTAGGTGTCAAACACTACTCACGGAGAATTCTTGAGTTTGGACCTCGACATAGGTGTGATGAATTTTTTTAAATATGTGTGGTTGTTATAGGCATAATGTGTCTTGCTAGATGTTTAAGACACCTTACTTACCTCGCATGTTGTTCATTTTTTTTAAAAAAAATATCTAACATAAATTTATGTCATATAAAGTTGGACTAAAAAAACAAAAATCTAAAATTTTAACAACAATGATAAGTAATCAAGAGGGAAGAAGAAATAGACCCCACGGCAGCTCACCAATCTACTAGTAGTAGCAAACCAGTAGCAGTTGCATTGAAGCATAAGAAAACACAACCTTACCATACCACCAATATCTGTCGGCAGCGCCCACCATCTTCCAGTTGATACTACTTACAAATCAGTGTTTGTTTCTCCCAATTCTAGAGAGAGAAAGTTAGTTAGCTACTTAGCTCTGAAGATATTCTGAGCCTGCATGCTTCAATGTTGGTCCAAGATCGTCCAAACCCAAAACCCCTGCAGAACGGAGCAGCGGCAGCATTACCAAAAACTCTTCATCCTAATCGCTTCTCTGAGTCCAAATCCCTAGATTTTTCCACATGGCTCTCCGAAAATCTGTACAAAATCTTCGCTGTTGGTCTCTTGATCGCCACCGTCGCCGCCGTCATCTTCCTCCGTAACGTCGGCGACTCGGCCGCTCTCCTCTGTTTTCAGTCTCAGTCCAAAGCCATTGAAGCCATCCATTTCCCTCAAATCAATTGGAATTCAATTCCATTCATTTCCGATAAATCCACTCCTTTTGCTAATTTCCGATCCGATAAGTGGATTGTGGTGTCTGTATCGAATTACCCTTCTGATTCGCTGCGAAATCTGGCTAAGATCAAGGGCTGGCAAGTTTTGGCAATTGGGAATTCTAATACTCCTCCAGATTGGAGCCTTAAAGGTACTATATTTCTCTCTCTTGAGCAACAAGCTAAGTTAGGGTTTAGAGTTGTTGAATACTTGCCTTATGGTTCATATGTTAGAAAGACTGTTGGGTATTTATTTGCAATCCAACATGGGGCGAAAAAGATCTTTGATTTTGATGACCGTGGCAATGTAATTGATAATGATTTGGGTAAGCATTTTGATGTAGAGTTAGTTGGTGAAACTGCTAGGCAAGAGGTTATATTACAATATAGTCACGAAAACCCGAATAGAACTGTTGTTAATCCATATATTCATTTTGGGCAAAGGTCGGTTTGGCCTAGAGGATTGCCATTGGAGAATGTAGGTGAAATTGGTCATGAAGAATATTACACTGAAGTGTTTGGTGGGAAGCAATTTATTCAACAAGGAATATCTAATGGCCTTCCTGATGTTGATTCAGTTTTTTACTTTACGCGGAAGCAAGGTTTGGAAGGATTTGGTATTAGGTTTGATGATCGTGCCCCAAAAGTAGCATTGCCGCAAGGTGTTATGGTGCCCGTTAATTCTTTTAATACAATTTACCATTCATCGGCCTTTTGGGGATTGATGCTTCCTGTTTATGTCAGTACAATGGCTTCTGATGTGTTAAGGGGTTATTGGGGACAGAGGCTTTTGTGGGAAATTGGTGGGTATGTTGTTGTTTATCCTCCTACAGTTCATCGATATGATAGAATTGAAGCTTACCCATTTTCTGAAGAGAAAGATCTTCACGTGAATGTAGGTCGTTTAGTTCGGTTTTTAGTGTCCTGGAGATCTGGGAAGCATAGATTATTCGAAAAGGTTTTGGAGTTGAGTTATGCCATGGCTGAGGAAGGGTTTTGGACTGAAAAGGATGTAAAGTTTACTGCTGCTTGGCTTCAGGACTTGCTTGCTGTTGGATACCAGCAGCCAAGGCTAATGTCGCTTGAAATTGATCGTCCACGGGCAACTATTGGTCATGGCGACCGAAAGGACTTTATTCCTCAAAAATTACCATCTGTTCATCTTGGGGTTGAAGAAATTGGAACAGTGAATTATGAAATTGGAAATTTAATAAGGTGGAGGAAGAATTTCGGGAATGTTGTGCTTATTATGTTCTGCAGTGGACCTGTTGAACGTACTGCTTTGGAATGGAGATTGCTTTATGGCAGGATATTTAAGACTGTCGTTATTTTGTCGGAGCAGAAAAATGTTGATCTTGCCGTTGAAGAAGGCAAGTATGACCATATATACAAGTAAGTCTCCCCCCCTCCATTAACAGTAATTTTAAAATATAAAGAATAAAAATAAATAGGTTTATGCTCCTTTCTTTGGCTGCTGAAGTTGTTCTTATTTCTTTGTTCTTTTGGGTAGACGTGATGCATGTTAACTCTTAAGAGGACCTTGTTGGACATGGCACTCCTCCAACACCTCTGGAAGTCCCCTGAACATGGCTTATACATGTTTAGAGTTTTTAAGAAGAGACTTAAAATATTTTAGGCTCTGCTAAAGCAAGTGACACTATACCACATACTCTTTAAAATGTAGAGGAAAATAATGTAGTTGTAACGTATAATATAGGGATAACCTCTTCGTTAGTCCTCAAACTATAACTGTTTTTCCGTTTAGTCTCTTTACTATTTTTTCCGCGTATCTCATCATCCAACTATATGTTTCTTTCATGCTAGTCCCCAAAATATAGTATTTTTTCACGTTTAGTCCTCGAATTGTGGTTGTAGTTCACGTTTGGTCTCCAATCTATAGTTGTATTAGTAACAAGTAAACCCTTTGTGTGTCTGTAAAAAAAAAAAAGTCTCCCAATATTTTGGTTTGGGGATAAATATCAATCGTAAGGTCTGAGATGACCCAATTGTTTCTTCTACGGGAAAAGAAATTCACGACCCGTGTTTCATATTTAGTACCTTTCAATTGCTCTATTTTTGTAAGGTTGGACAAAGATTACAGAGATAATAAAGTTTGAGGACAAAATACGTGGAAAAAATAGTTTGGGGACTAAAAGTAAAAAATAACAATAGTTTGGGGTCTAACGAAGAGGTTATCCCTATAATATACATATACTGATAGAGATAACATTGTATATAAGGTTTGTATTTAACAATTGAGAGCTTCATCACTCAAGTGTGCAATTTTTAATCTGTGAACTTTTGTGGACTAAATTCCAAATTACGCCCTAAACTTTAACCTTAAACTCAATTTGCACTCTAAACTTTATTTTGAATTAAATGCATCCTAAACTTTGAGTTTCAGTATAATTTGCAACATCCGTACTAAAGTTTAGGGTGCAAATTGTTTTGATGTAAAGGGTGCGGAGGGTGCATATTATTTTGAAACTTAAAATTTAGGGTGCATATCAAAATAAAATTTAGGGTGCAAATTGATTTTACGGTTAAAGTTTAGGGTACCAATTAGAGATTATTCAACTTTTTTAGTGTTTTACGTTTTACATATAAAATATGCATGAACCAAAAACATAGCCAAATATATTGTTGTCCTCAATGGATCAGTATTGAAGTTTCAATTGGATTCTTCCTGGGATCTGTTGACACATTAAGTCCTTGGTTTTGGTAAGGATGAGGATGCATAAGGTTAGAAACTAGCAAATAATCTTATTCATTTTATTCATAAAGGTTCTCTTTTGATGTTAATAACTTAATATAACCTTTATTTGCCACTAATGTGTGTGGATGTGGGGGATGGAGGAGGGGTTGCATCATGTGAACAACTATTGTAAGATTTTGGGAATCTTTTATCACTGCCCGGGTTCTATTAGTCTTTTCAAAAAAAATAAAATTCTGTTTATTTTCTTTTCCTTAGTTTTTCCTAGCATAAAAGTAAAGGTAAATATGTTTCTATTTCGTAAGGGGATACTTTTTTCTTTTTACTGGGTGCTGATGCCTGTGCTCAAGCTTTAACTGTATCTAGTCAGGGGAATGCGTATAGACATTTGTTTTATAAATTAGTACCTGAGATAAATATGAGGTGCAGCCCCTACGCAGCTACCTACCAAGGCTCAAGAAGATAATTTCTTTCTCATTTTCGGCAAGCCTAGAATCTATTGTCATTATAACACAGCTACCTTGTGCCATAAAGAATAAAATTGTATGAGATTTCTTAAATCACCTTCCTAGGCAGGCCTATTTTGCAGAGTATATACCTGACTTTGAGGGTTTTTCCTTTGGTTCTTTCAGTTTTTAATTATTTTTAGTCTTTTGCAAGTATTGCAAATTGGTTTGGAGAAGTGCCAAATCGAGGTGGTGTTTGTTGAAATTATGAAATCTTTTAGAAGCAAGCTGTGGTTGTTATGGTGTTAATATTTCTGTTTCTTAAGGCATGGTTTTAATATTGATGAATAATGACTGGAAAGCGGTAGGTGTAGTGTGACATTCCAACAGCTGTATCCACTGTTTATTTTAGCATTCATGGTTAGCTGAACATTTGTTAGGAGATCCTTTCACAGGTTCTCGTATCTATGATCTGATGATATACCAAATTTTTTGACAGGCATCTCCCAAAAATATTGAATAGGTTTACGAGTGCCGAAGGATTTTTATTCCTCCATGACAATACTATTCTTAATTATTGGAACTTGCTGCAAGCAGACATGACTAAGCTTTGGATTACGGACAAGGTAGATGAACCTTAAAACTGCCTTTGCCCTTCATTTGCGGCTATGCTAATTGTTTCTTTAAAAGTTGAAAAGTTACATATTGTAATACCCTTGGCTTTTTATAATTTTTTCTTTTTCTCCACTTCTCTAATAGTATCATTTAAATTATTACAGATGTGCAATCACACTTTTTAGACACTATCTAACTGCAAAGAACATAAAAATAAAAATAAAAAATAAAAAAAAAACTAAATCACAAATTACAGACTATAATTTAGGCTTAAAATCGATTTTGACCCCAAACTTTATTTTCGATTAAAAGCACCCTAAACTTTGAGCAGAATAACAATTTGCTCCTTACTATAGTTGAAGGTGCAAACTGGTTTTGCACTTTTTTGGTGCTTTTAATCGAATTAAAGTTGGGAATGGAAATTGATTTGGACCTAAACTAGAGGGTGCAATTTGTGATTTAGTCGAAGAAAAATTGACTGTTGTAACTAGTAATGTTTTTCTTGTTCTCTAGTGTTTATTATTTATTACTTTAGAGATGCCTAACCTTTTGCCCTGAACAACCATTACAACATCTATCTCAAACTCGGTGTTTCTAGGTTTCCAAGTCCTGGAGTTCTGTGCAACTTGCTGGCAACTCAGATTGGTATGCAAAACAAGCAGATATGGTGAAGAAAGTTGTTGCTACGATGCCAGTTCATCTCCAAGTCAGTTACAAGGAATCTATGAAGAGCAACCTGATGCTTGCAGTATGTAGTTCCGAGATATTCTATATACCTCGGCAGTTTGTGGCTGACTATATTGATCTTGTGAATCTAGTAGGCGATCTAGATATCCATCACAAGGTTGCAATTCCCATGTTCTTTCTAGCAATGGAATCGCCTCAGAATTTTGACTCGGTCTTTAATACAATGATATACAAGCGGAAACAACCTTCTAATTCTTTAACATTTTATTCCCCGGAAGTACCTGCAATTCACCCATGGAACGTGTCGAGTGAGCAAGACTTCATAAAGCTTATTCGAATAATGGCAGCAGGTGACCCTCTTCTAATGGAGTTGGTTTGAAGGTAAAAGATTTTTGTCAACACTATATATATATATATATATATATAATATATATATATATATATATATATATATATATATATATCAATTTATAGAACTCTTATACCAGTCTGCAATTTTAGTACTATTCTTTGTAGATTTTTCCTGTATGTTTGTTTGTTTACCCTTTTTGGAGATTCGTTCCTGAAAAAAACAAAAGGGGGAAAGGAGAAGAAGAAAAATTGTAACTTTTCTTTGACAATATAAGCTGTACATTATTCATACTAGTGAGAAATTTAGAGCTTGTCAGTGATTGTTCTTTCAAAGTTCCCCAACAGTTAAACTTCAGTTATAAATTACTCACTCCATTCCTTTTTAATTGACGTTTTTTTAGTGAAAATACACATTAAGAAATGTAATTAATGATTTATGTGATTGATTAAATTGGGTATAAAATCTTAATATTATCCTTTTTAAATTCATTGGAAAGATGAAACAAAAACAAATTAGTATTTAATGTAGGGATAATATGAAAAACTAAGTCATTAATACTTAAAATCTACAAGCGATGAATAAAAGGAAAAAATTGCACTCTAAAAAAGACAAATAAAAAAGAATGGAGTGAGTATTAAAAAAGGGAAATGATTTATATGTGACAAATTTCATGTCGATATTAGATTGCGACTAACGTGGAACTCTTAAAGGTAAGATAGAATATATTAGTGTGGATCTCTTCTTAATTCCCTCATATCTCATCTATCCACATATGTTAGTATTTATTATTGACATAAATCTGTCGTCATATGTAATAAGACTCGTAAAAAAAAATTAAAAAAAGGAAGAAAAAGAAAATAAATAACAATTGAAGATTATTAAGTAATGAATGCATCTCTTATTTTTCTTGAACCAGTCTCTTTTGTGTTACATACAAGGAAGAAAAATCCCCCAAAAAATGAAGTAAATTACAATGGGGGAGTGGAAAACAAATTCACATTCCAATTATTCCCGGAAGTTGCATTACCCTTCCTCCAGAGTCCAGAGAAAAAAGAGAGAGGTGGCTCAGGTATAAATCAACAATGTTATTTGCATTCAAGAATTTTTCTCAGTTCCAGTTTTACCGATCAATTCCTTCAATCTTGTCTTCAACTTCCGAGTAGAGCTGCTTCAATTTTTCAATGTTGTCTTATGAGGTTTCCCAGTTTTCACGTCCGTTGGCCTCCAAGAATGTCTGTACCAGCTCTTGAAAAGAACTAGGGTTTGTGTTCATTAGCCTGTTCAACATCTCCTCATCTTTAATGAACGTCGCGTTTGCCTTTTCATACACCCAGTTGTCCACTTGGCATGAAGTTGCACTCCACCCCACCGTGTTAGTCAGCCTCTTCTCAATCTCGCGAACACCCTTATACCCGCTAGACAACATTCCTTCGTACCATTTGGGGTTCAACAACTTTGTTCTTGCGTCAAGTTTAACTGTCTCAAGAGAGGGTACGGACCTAAATGATAAAAAATACGATATTTTAAAGTTTTTTCAATAAAAATAAAATGAACGGCGATTTGTTTGAAGGGGTGACTATGCTAATAATCTATGTTACATGGACTCAAAGGGAGTGTCAAGTTGAACACGATATTTTGAAGAGTCCGACACATGTACTCCTCAATTTTGTCATTTTTGTACACTAAAATGAAGTGTCCAGTATCCATACTCTTGTCTTAGTGTCAACTATCGAACACTGATACTTTAGGACAAAGTGAAGAGTCCGTGTAACATAGCTAATATACATAACTTAATCTCATATGTAAATGACAGGCATACAATACATTAGAATATACAAGTTTGTTTACCTGTGCATTAGCTGTTGTAGTGCCTGCTATGTATGCACTAGGTTTCTTCCCATCCTTCCTTAGGTTCTGTACTAGATTAGTAGGGTCCGAATCGAAGTAGTGACTGACATCAGTGAGTGAGATTTTGGACAAGTCGAGGTTCTGAAATGTGGCCTCAGCTGCACTTAGAGCCATCTCAAATACTTTTTGCTTCTCCATCATGCCCGAATCGAAGTAGTGACTGACATCAGTGAGTGAGATTTTGGACAAGTCGAGGTTCTGAAATGTGGCCTCAGCTGCACTTAGAGCCATCTCAAATACTTTTTGCTTCTCCATCATGCCAGTACCTGGAACATCGCTGTCGAATGCAAAGGACTTGGGGCTCAAGTACATGTCTTGAAACTGCTTCTCATCTATAACGCCCCTGAAATTCGGGTCTACCTTCAAACCCGGGTCCGGTGCATCACGGTACTATTCATTCAACATAAATACCCATATAATCTTAAGACATAAATGTAATTCAATATATTACAATATGTCACCTTCTAATCCTAGGTTCTAATAACTTTATATCATCATATCATACAAATAATGAATATTACATCATTTATTTATTACAACAATACATTTGTGACTATTATCCGCCACAACAGATACATATAATTTAACATGCGCTTCTTCTAATCACATATTTGATCCCCTCGTTAATCTTCATCGGATTCCACGGTTCGTTCTAGCTTTGCTGAAAACATTTTTATTTAAAGTAAGGGTGAACATTCGATTGTTCAGCAAGTCATAACAGTTGAATAAATAATCAACAACAAAATGAACATCAACATATTCTCTGAAAACTTCAACTGAGCAATAGTTTTAAAACAACTTCGAATAAATAGGAATGACAATATCCTTTTGTTTAACATTTTTGAAACGACATATTGACCAATCCTCAAGACCTTACCCTTTTTCTCTGTTCTTTCTTAAATTTGACACCTACTATGTCTACCTCATTGCTATGACACAACCTGTGTCTATGTCAACTCAATTCAATACCTTAGCATTTGTCTAGTTGAAACAAATGACATCGACACTCTTCTTATATAATTCGTGAATAGCAGAACTTTAACAACTTGAACAGTTTAATAACAAAACAGTTCATCTCAATAGCACATAAGTGCAGATAATGGCACATAGCACAATTTATGGCTAAACATCTTGTACAAACATAATACATTTGCACATAGATAGAAAACTTGCACAGAATAATTATCTGAGTAAATTTATAAAACTTGCCTTCTACACGATTTACCGTAATGTTATCCAATTGATGAGATCCTGACCAGACTCGCATCAAATATTTATCACTCAACTCGAGCTTCAAGGATTTATCAGTTGATCGCAAGTAATTGGGCTGAAATCTGTTCGAGGATGTTGATAATTAAGCTCAATTCAAGAGGACCACGAGAGGAGGATCAACTATGTGATTTGGGATTGCTAGATACCATCTATTTAGTAAGACCCAATCAACACAAGTCAAGTCAAGGAGCATTGCACAGAACGAAGGAATAAGATTCAAGCTTCATGATAAAATATTCGCTATGGGATATGGTTCTAAGTTCCTTTATTGGTGTCATACAAAGATTCAAGTTTGATGGAGGAAGTGAAAGAAGAGCAAGACATCAAGTTCATGACTTAAAATCAGAGAAGGATTCCATTCTGACCACTCGGCGCGCCCCGCGCTGCACCTGCAGAAACCAGCGCGCCCTGCGCCATTTTGAGCGCCCCCCGTGCTTGTCACGCAGCACAGATTTCGAGGAACGCGTTTTGACAGATTTTCTTCCATATTTTTTGGGATTTTTCATATCTTTTCATAGTTCAATTGTAATTAGGATATTTATTAGATATGATTTGATTTCCTTATTATTTGTTAATTAGGATTTAGATTTCCAATTGATTTGTTATTTCCTTATAGAATTAGGATTTCTATTCCAAGTTAATTTGTGAATTCCTTATGGAATTAAGGTTTATTCTATTAGTATAAATAGAATACATAGTTTATGTAATAGATTAGAAATTGCTTGATTAATAACAAAAATACTTGAGAGGTCTCTCATCTTTTGGTTCTTTGAGAATTCCTAGATTAATTTCTTAGTTTTCTTAATATTCAATTATGGCGAAGAACGTATTGAATATCCCTCGGCTTGAGCATTTCATTCGTATCCAACGGGGTATCAGTGCTCGAGGCGGATGAAGGAGGCGAATAGAGACATTGATGAGCAACCGCGTAACCCGTTCTAATCCTCGACTCGATACTTCTTGAGACAGGTGAACTGGAGCGCAGGCCATAAGAAGGTGACCAGAGGAGTCTTTTTGCGCATTACGCATCAGAACTAGTGGAATGTTATCATACAACAATTCATAGTTGTTTGTGGCGTCATTCTATCATACATTAATCGTCGATTGTACCGAGATTACCGCTTACATATAAGCGAGAAGTTTAGGTGTCGTTGGTGTCCATTCAACGCAAGCTTCCTAGCGCAAAACAATTATACCAAAATTACCGTCTACATATAAACGAGGGGTTAAGGTGTTGTGAGCGTTCCACCTTCATAACTTGCTGGAAATGATCGGAGTGACGACCACCTCACGCAAGCGTGCCGTGGAGTCTATCACCAATCGCTCTTCAAATGACCTATATATATCATTAAGGTCAAACATACCAATTAGTCACATAATGACGCTCAAATTGGTTTATTTTAGCTTGTTTAAGCTTATTTCATACTTCATGATGTTCGGGTTTTACAACTCGAAACAACGTAACATAACCCTATACACCTCGATTTACTTCTCCCTCAACTTCGTTCATAGTTTAGACTTCATTGTTGAAGTCTCCCGATGTTCACGTTTATAGCTCGAAGTGTGACGCTCCCAAATTCGGGTACCTGTAACTCGAATCTGGTGCTTCATGATCCATCTCATACAACATACTAATATCAGCTAATAGCGAAATAATAGGAATATTTATATTGATATAACATAAATACTTTTGTCCCAAGTCTCGCAACCATTACTAATCCGAAAACATATTTAATCCAAGACATAACTTAATACATAATACCAAATAAGTCCTATTACAAAATAATAATAAACTTCTACTATGAAGGAACAAAGCTACACCATAGCCTTGCCCTTGCTCTTGTCTTTTCCTGAGGTTCCACCGTGTTCTACCTTAACTGAAATGTTTAAGGGAAGCAAGAGTGAGCAACAATTTGCTCAGCAAGTAATATAACAATAAATGTGAATGAGTATATATAAAGTTCGTAATATCAAGGTTGTAAGGATAGCTCAGGAATTAAAATAAGGATGTTGTGAACAAGTACACATCAATAGTTCTAATACCGTCCTTTGAATTAAAATATTGAGTGACTATGGACCGAAGGATTGCTAAAGGAATTCAAAGGTTTCCACAATTTCAAATTAATGAGTATTTAATACTGAGTAGTCACTATGGACCAAGAACTTCTACTAGAATTAACAGTATTACACTGATAACCCACAATATAAACAAGTACAATAGATGATCAGTCTAAAGTATCCTATGTTATGCATAACACTCAAACATGCTGTTCACGCGTGTGTTGGTTTCCCAACATATAGTTATCCCTTTCTGTGAGGGTTGTTCATCTCAGCAGATTATAAGAGTCCGTGCCAAGTTAATTGGTTTGGATAGCTTTTCGAATTTATAGATAATGGTCTAGCCAAATCAAATGGCTTAGACACCTTTTCTTAATACACTTCAGAACGATTCTGTAACGACCGTGAATTTCGAATAGCCTTGTAATTTAAATTTATGTGCATTAATGAATATTTTGAATTTTAGTAACATTATTTTGTGTGACAACTTGAATTATGTGAATGCATGAAATTTTATGTGTTATAGTTTTGTTTAAGTGAATAATTGATTTCGCGTAGCGTCGCTAAATCACTATTCACGGGGCACGTTTCCCGAGGTACTATTCACGCCATAATATTTTTGTGTTTTTTTTGATTTTAATAAATTTCATTAATACGTGTGAGCGAAGTGATAATTTTTCCAATTGTCGGATTTTCATTTTGAGCCCATTCGTGTTTTATTCGATATCCGAAATATATAATATGGGTGTTCTGAATAAATAGACAATGTTGGTTCCCGGAGACACAATGTGGATCTAGAAGGGGGGGGTTGAATAGATCTTCTAAAACCTTTTCACTTATTAATGAAAGTATAACAGTTATAAAATAGAGAATCAATTTATGCACAGCGGAATAATCATTAATCACCCCTTCATAGATACAAGCATAATCTCAGTTCAATGCACAAATCTATGGTATGGTTGATAACAGATATAACAGTTCATTGAGCATAAAGTAAATGACAGAAAGTAAATATCACAGGAGATTTTAAGTGGTTCGGAGACTGAATAACTCCTACTCCACTCTTCTACTTCAACAAGTAGGAATCCACTAAATGTTTTAGTCACAAAGACAAGGACTCTACGTCCTCCTCAAGTTCAGCAGACAAGAGTTATTTTTAGCCACAAAGGCAAGGATCCTACGACCCTCCTTAAGTCTCGCAGACATGGATCCTCTGACCCCTCTTGAGTCCCGCAGACTTGAGTTGTTTTTAGTCCTGCAGACAAGGATCCTATGACCCTCTTCAAGTCCAGCAGACTTGGAAACCCAGTTCACAAAGAACTCTTCAAGGCCAGCAGCCTTGGAACCTGTAGACTAAGCCCAACAGACTTAGAATCTCTTGTACCCTCCGGTACTCAGCAAGTCCAGTAGACTTGACTTTGTTTAGTCACTTAAGACAAGGACGCCCCGCCCTCTTTGGTGTGTTGATTGTTTGTTGGGTTGTGCTGCCAAGATGAACTTTGATCTCCTTCATCTTTAGGTACTTGACAGCTGTTTATGATCTGCTTCTGGATGCTGCTGATGATGGTCGTTGAGGCTCTTCCTTCTTCTGGTACATAGCAGATGCAGACGACTATTTCTGTTGAACACTGCTTGACTCGTTCAAATCACTTTTTCATCTATTCAGCACACAGTATTCCTTACTAGATGATAGAGTTATCTGTTCTAGATTTGGTTACTCTAGATCTTGGCTTCTTGGTCATTCGACTCTTAGCTCGTATGCCAGCCCTTTGACATACCTCTTTGTTGAAGTGAAGCTTCTAGCTGATTGTACAGTTTGTGTTCTAGCTCTCTTGCTTACTGCATACCAATACACACCCACATTCGAGTGTTGTTTTCTCTTTTGTAGTTCTCCATTTTCTTCCCGTTGGAAGCTTGCCGTTGATATCTTCCCGTTGCACTACTTTCCGTTGGAGACTAACTTTCTGCAGACTTGCTTATTGTATCACTGAGTATTTTACTTCCCTAAGTCTGCTAGTGATGGCTGAGTCAGCATCCATTAGCTGTTACCAAGATAGTGGAGTCACATGCGTTGTTTGTTGACTGCTGCAAGTATGACTGTTTGAGCTCTACTCACAGTGGTTACATATTATACTCCTTTATTTTACTCAGCCGCTCATCCTGGTATAGCAAACCTGAGTGCCCTAATATTTTTAATCCAGCTGGCACTTACTTACTTGCTCTACGATCATCTTAGGTGTAGCCTGAATCTTTGATCGTAGAGTGAGCTGCTTGCGTCTAACTAAAGACTGTTGCCTTTGATCGTAGAGTTTACTGCTACCTTCAGTTGTGGCCTTGTGCTCTCTTGCAGTTCGTAGAGTGGCTGACTGTACTTGTATTGTGCTTTGGTGTGCTTCTCATTCTACTGCAGTCTGTGCTTCCTTATGCTAAGTGATCTCTATTTAGCTTTTCATTCCAGAGCATAGCATTTATGATCTTTGTTGAGCCATTGCTATAGTGTGCTCACCATAGAGGACTGCTCTATGTTCTTTAGGTGTTGGCTCTGCTGCTGTGTCATAGAAAACTGCTCTATGATTTTCTTTCTTGCTGTGGCACCTTTGATGTAGAGGATTGCTCTACTTAATCTTCAGACATTCTTCCTTTTGTCATAGAGTGCTGCTCTATGATCCTTTTCGCTTTGTTTCGCTGAGACTTCTTGAGTGCTTCTATTGTCTTAGACTCAGCTCTACGATCACTTTGATCTTGCTGAACTTTCCTGCTTTACGACTTTTGTCTTTAATGCAGGTCTAGAGTCTTGATGGATCGTAGAGTGATTACTTGACCTTGTCCTTTGATCTCTGTTATGGCTTGATGTTTTGGTTGTGCTTAGAGATCTTGCTATGTCTGATAGCTCATGCTCAGCTTGCTTGGTAGTCTTGAAGATTGCCATTTTAACTTTGAGTGCTTCAGCGGAGACTGCTCTACGTTGTTGCTTGATTGCAGACTGATCATGAGAGTCGTAGAGTGGCTGACCTTAGACTGACTCTACGAACCCATATTAGCACACTGATTTCTTCTTTTCATTGCATACTCTATGATTCTAAGTGAGCTTCTTGTTCTGCCGAGTCACTCTGTGACCCATGTCCTTTTGACTTTTGACTTAGTCTATTCGTAGAGTGACTTGATGTCATTGCCTTTTACTCTACGATCATGTCCCTTTTTGAGAATAGAGCTTGGTCGCATCTATTGCTGCTCAGATGCTGACTTGCACTTATCTTAGTGAGTGCAGACCTTGATGAGAGAATCTCCATTTAGGCTTGTAGTTGCTTCCTTCTAGAATAAGTAATCTTTGAAGGAACCTTGTTTTCTCTTGACATCCAAGATGACAATCTTTATGCATCGTATCTGATCCTGTAGTAGAGCTGAGTCATTTACTGGATGAAGACTTTCTTTTAGGACCAGCTTCTTTCTCTTCTAGAGTGTCCCATGATCAACTCTCTTTTAAGGGATCAACTTTTCTCCTTTGTTTCACTTACATCTCAAGCTCTGGAGAGATGATGCATTCTCATTTTAGTGTTTCAACAGGACCAAGGTAGCTCAGAAAGGGCAGGCCTCTAGGTTTTAGAAACTTAGGGCTTGATTTGTTTCTGAGGCGCTTATCTGAAGAAGGACTGTTTAGATATGGTGTATAGAATGTCATCACTTTTACTCTTTGGGTTTGGTTAGATATGAAGTATGGGAGTAGTGTTTAGTAGGTTGTGGTTGTAGAGTCAACATGCTCTACGATCATGATGTCAATCATAATGACTCTACGACTTTGAATAGTATGGCTGACCTGGTTTGACAATCGTAGAGTTTAGGGATTTTATGATGATGATTCATTTGGTTCATCTCATAAGTGTTGAGAAGTACATGATGGCGCATTATCCTTTAGATAACCCCTTGATCATCCTTTGTAGGACTTCACAACATCTTGGGTAGAGATGCAGATTCTCTTTTTAATGGAGAATATCTTCGTTCTTTGTTGCATCTGTCTACTTCTTCCTTATGAGATGATCGATATGCTCAGTGACATCAACATGCTTGGTGATGATGAGTTTTTCCATTTAAGCCCATGGAATAGCCAGAATAGCCCATGCATATACAATTTTTAACTTGTTAACTCATTGTCTTGTCAACCAATCCTTAGACTTAGAACTGATCTAACTTAGTATCATGGATCTACTCAAAGCATTAGCTTTAACATATTCATAAGAACCCGCTCTGATACCAATTATTGGTTCCCGGGGACACAATGTGGATCTAGAAAGGGGGGGGGGGTTGAATAGATCCTCTAAAACTTTTTCACTTATTAATGAAAGTATAACAATTATGAAATAGAGAATCAATTTATGCACAACAGAATAATCATTAATCACCCCTTCATAGATACAAGTATAAATTCAGTTCAATGTACAAATCTATGGTATAGTTGATAACAGATATAGCAGTTCATTGAGCATAAAGTAAATGACAGAAAGTAAATATCACAGGAGATTTTAAGTGGTTCGGAGACTGAATAACTTCTACTCCACTCTTCTACTTCAACAAGTAGGAATCCACTAAATGTTTTAGTCACAAAGACAAGGACTCTACGTCCTCCTCATGTTCAGCAGACAAGAGTTATTTTTAGCCACAAAGGCAAGGATCCTACGACCCTCCTTAATATTTATTATTTATTATTTTATAAATATTAAATATAAATTAATAAGAGGAGTCTTATTATTATTATTACAATTACTATTATTTAATTCCTAATAGGGATTGAGAATTAATTAATAGAAGTACTCTCTCATAAATTCCTAATTGGATTAGGAGTTTAATTAATTAAAGGAGTTTAATTAAAATAAAAACCCTAATCCTAAATAGTTTAGGAGAGTTCCCTATATCTATAAATAAGAGGAGTCTTATCATGATTTAGGGTTAGACAGTTACACACTCTTCCATAAGAATTGGAGAGAGAAAGTACTTGCAATTTCTATAGAGATAGAAACTAGGGTTTTGCCAACACCCATCTTCTTAGACAACTATTATTCCTTGGTGGATCACCTCTAGAGGCCAAACACTTGAGTGGCTAACGTTGATCAAAGGAAGGAATTTAATCAGTGGAATTAAAGGAGAACGCGAAGGATTTGGAGGTGAACTCGTACCTGTGGAAGCATGGTTCTACAAAGGTATAATTCTATATCTCTATCTCTTTCGTTTAATTGATAATTAATCACAAGGATGATCATGGTGATGGTTTGTATGAAAAATTTTAAAATCCGTTTTATTGCGCTTCCGCACTATTTATGTAATTTGATTGCATGTTCGCGCTATATACAAACCTAACAGTGGTATCAGAGCCTAATCTTGTGCTAATTATCGATTTTGATGATTCTATATGTGTATGATATGCGATTGGATCGAAATTTTTGGGCAGAATCTGTTTTTCTGAATCTGCTACGCGGTGCAGCTGCGCCGTTTCCAGTTCATTCTGGAGCGCAGCTACGCCCAAACCCAGAAAGTCATTTCTGGGGTTCAGCACAGCTGCGCTATTTCCCAGTTCATTCTGGGCGCATCTGCGCCGGACAGCAGAATCCGAAAAAATAATTTTTCCTTCAATTAAAATAAATGGTTTATTAAATTGATATGAGTTTAAAATAAAGATGTTTATTTTATCTGGAATAGGATTTCAAATTGCTAAAATTAAAGGAGTTTAATTTGGATTTGTTTTTTGATTAAAATAAAAGAGTTTATTTTGTTTCAAAACTAAATATTAGCAAAACTTTTGCCCATTAATTGATATCAATGCATATATGAAATGGTTTTATTATTCATGAGATAAATGTTATTTATTGATACATATGGATATATGTATGATAATAAATAGGGATTGATTATGAACTACTGACCATGTGTGATTGGATTTATTTTAGTGGATGCTTGAATGAATGAGTTTTTATAAATGGGGTCTGCGTACCTCGTCTTCTCTAATTTTTCTTGATATAAATTCTATCTTCCTCCTATGTACTTTCCCTTGACTGCTGATCAAGGTTTCTATTTATTGTAAATAGTTTATGTAATAGGTTTAGTTAGAATTACTTGAAGAATTGGAGACAAAGGAGCAAGGAGCGCTTGAAGACCCGTTTGTAATGGATCCCGAGTTTAAATGTAATAGTTATATTTAAAATTTGTTCTTGCACCCTAGGTTTGACCTTTTGGTTCACTTGGTGGCTCTAGTGAACCAAACTAGAATAAAAGTCCATAATCAATCCGGGTAGAATATAGTATTCTCTATGTGCATGCTTACTATATATATATATTATATATTATACAACATACTTCGCATGTTAAATAATATGACGCGTATTTTATATATATATGTGCATGCACGCTAAACAAGATGAGACTAATAATAACAAACCCCTCAAAGAAATTATATTAAGTCCTAAGCGTTCAAAGATATTTGGAATATCGAACGTTGCCTTCTAGCATGGTAAAACAATAGAGTATTAAATATTTAATATGAGTTTGTTGTGTCACCACAAGGCAAGTATTAAATATTTAAGATATTGCATTATCACATTTGATGCTTATTAAGGAATTGAACATTACTGTTTTGTTGTGTCACCACATGGACGGCGTTTTTCTCTTCACATATATGGAAGTGCTAGGTTGGACTTAACTTGGATAATTTTGATTCGGATGTGTCACCACTTGATCAAAATAATCTAAGAGGCAAAATAAAAGGAGTTACATAGTGATGTAATTGACAATAGTTGTCTACCTATTTATTTATATATCATTTGTTGTGTCACCACAAGGCTATATACATTTGAAATGGGATCCTTATTCTCACTAGCAAATCTTTAATTAGAATTACCGAACCATATATATTGAGGGTAATATAGTTTGATGAAAATAATGAGGTACCAATTTAAAATAAAGACCTAATTTATTTTGGTAATTAATTAAGAAATGAATGTATGCTAAAATGTTGTTAAATTATAAATTCATTTACACAAATTTTACAATGTCTAATTTACTATCACTGCGGAGCATATTAGATGTTAATTAACTGGACCAAATAACACGGACTAGTTAAGGAATTTGAGAATAGTTCTCAAGGCTGAAAAGTTATCTTATGTTCTTAATACGCCTATCCCTGCAATTGTTGCAGACAATGTCTCTGAGGAAGATATTGCTACTTTTAGAAAGTGGCAAGATGATGCACAGTTGGCTCAATGCATCATGCTCGCATCCATGAGTAACGAGCTTCAGCGTCAGCATGAAACTATGGATGCTCCTACTGTACTCCGACACCTTCAAGGAGTTGAATGATGAGGAAAGTAGGACTGCTAGATATTAGATATCTAAGGAGCTTTCCAATCTAGAATGACCGATAGCACTACAGTACAGACTCATGTCCTTAAAATGATCAATTCGATTGAACAATTAGGACAACAAGGTTTTGTCATGGATGGAGAGTTGATCCAATATTTGATCTTGCAATCACTTCCGGACTCTTTCTCACAATTTGTTGTGAATTTCCACGTGAACAAGCTATATGTCAGCCTGCCTGAGTTGCTTAAACACGTTGAAAAACTGTAAAGAGTCACTTTCCAACCAAGAAAGACCAAGTCTTACTGGTAAATGATTCTTCCAGGAAGCGGAAGAGGGCCAAAGGATCTTCTTAGAAGAAGAACAATTCAAGGAAGGTATAAGGAAAGGCAATAACTAAGGACACTAAGAACAAAACTGATGCAGATAGCAAAGGAGTTTGCTTCCACTGCAATAAGCCTGGATACTGGAAAGGAAACTGTAAGCAAGATCTTGCAGAGGCTAACCAGAAGAAGCTTAGTGAAGCTTCGGTTATAGATATAGGTTTGTTCATGATTGAAATAAATTTTTCTGTAAGTCAAGGTTCTACTTGGGTATTGGATACCGGCTATAGTTCTCACATATGCAATCCAATATAGAGACTAAGCAGAAGTAGAAAGCTAAATAAAGAGTAAGTAATCTTACGTGTGGAGAATGCAACAATGGTTGCTACATTAGCCGTAGGAACTTATATTTTAGCATTGCCTACGGGCAAGTCTATTAAGTTAATAAGTTGTTATTATGTTTTCAGTTCTCTTTAGAAACATTATTACTTCCGTTGTTGGACAAGGAAGGTTTTGGTATTATATTTAAGAACAATTGTTGTTCTATTTATAATGATAATGTTTTGTTTGAAACTGGAAAATCACTTGATGGACTTTGTAAACTTGACTTACATGAAAAATAATTTTGTAAATTAAACAAACTAGTAAAAGAAAAGGAGATGATCATTCAAAGAGTTGAATATGTGTATTTGATGAAATACAAGTTTGAATCATTTGAAAGGTTCAAAGAATTCAGAAGTGAAATAAATTGACAAAGTATTAAGATTCTTTGATCAGATCGAGGAAGGAATACTTGTGCAATAAGTTTCTAGATCATCTCAAAATGGTATTTTCTCATAATGAACACCTCCTGATATGCAATAATTGATTGGTGTATCTTAAAAGGGAGAAATTATACCTTGTTGGACATGGTGCAGTCCATAATGATTTTTATCGACATTCTAGTATCCATCTAGGGTTATGCCCTAGAAACGGCTCCATATCTACAAAAATAAGGTAACCTCAAAAATCCGAGCCCAAGACTCCATAAAGGTTATGGATAGGAAGGATTCCTACTCTTAAGTATATTAAGATAAGGGGTTGTCCAGCTTATGTGAAAAGATTTCAAAGATAAGTTTGGGACAAAATCTGACAAGTGCAGACTTGTGGGATATCCTAAAGAAAGTTTAGGGTATTATTACTATAATCTTACACGCTGCCTTCTTAGATAAAGGTGTTTATCATTGAAGGAGCTAGTGGGAGGGTAATAGATCTTGAAGGAGTTCAAGAACCACAAAGAACTTTAAGTCGAACCGAGGAACCTGTAGATAGACCTATTGTACTACAATCGAATCGTAAATCTGGAAGAGTACCGAAGATACCTGGGAGGTATGGATTCATCATAGAGGATGATGATGAGGTAAGCATCATAGAGGATAATGATCTAGTTTTATACGATGAGGCTATAAGTAGTAGACACTCAGAGAAATGGCAGATGACCATGAAATCCAAAATGGACTCCATGTATGAGAACCAAGTATAGATTCTGGTTACTCCACAAAAGGGCATAGTGCCTAGAGGGTGAATATGGGTCTTTAAGAGAAAGATTAGGGCCAATGGCAAGGTGGAGACCTATAAGACCAGACCTATTTAAAAGGTTTTTTCAAGTCAAGGAGTTGACTGTGATAAAACCTTATTACCGGGTAATGCTCAAGTCCATTTGGATTTTGCTTGTGATTGCAGCTTATTACGAAATCTGGCAAAATGGATGTGGAGACACCCTTGCTCAATGAAGACTTGAGGAGAATGTATGTATGATACAGCCAGAGGAATTTGTTTCAAAGGTTAAAGCAAATCGTGTTTTAAGCTACAATGATCCATTGATGGATTGAATCAAGCTTCTCAAAGATGGAACATTCGTTTTGATAAGACAATCAAAAGAGTTTAATTTTATCAAAAAATGAGAATGAACCTAGTGTGTACAAAAGGGTCAGTGGGAGCACTGTGACATTCTTGGTATTATATGTTGATATACTACTGATAAGGAATAACACACCAATGCTACAATCAGTAAAGATAAAATTGTCTAAACATTCCCCCATGAATGACTTGGAAGGATCATCCTATAAATTGGGGATATAAATCTATATAGATAGATTTAAAAGGATGTTCGGCTTGACCCAAGGAACGTATATTCATTTGATGCTAAAGGCGTTTAGCATGGCAAACTCCAAGAGAGGTTTCATGATGATGAGCTATAGAGTGTATCTCTCTAAAATTGTCCCCAATTGAAAGAGAGATCGCATGAGTTACTATCATGTATGCAATGAATATACAAGGCTTGATGTTGATCAGTCATATTCTGGAGATGATCACTGTAAGACAGTGATAAACATCTTTAGGTACTTAACCGGTACTGAAGATGTGATCATGATTCATGATAGGTCTGAATTAAAACTAGAGGGCTTAACAGACTCAAGTTTTTCAGACTGACCAAGACGATAACAAATCCACTTTAAAGTAAATTGTTACCTTGGAAGGTGGTGCAGTGAATTGAAAAAGTTCCAAACAGCAAAGAGTTGCTGGTTTAGTGACAAAGACAAAGTATATAGCTGTAAATGAAGCTGCAAGTTGATTGTTTGGATGAAAAGTTCATTACAGAACTAGGAATAGTTCCTAAGTCTTATCTTGGATTCAAACAAGTGTTGCGGCACTTTCATTTGATTAGTGGAATCATTGAAAGAGGAAAAGTCACTATAGAGATAGTGGACTCTCGAGAACAACATTGCATATCCATCTACTGAAGCTTTATCCAACAGCAGGATGATCGTCACTTAGAGAAGAAGGGTATTAGATACCATGGCGATTGGCTTTAGTGCAAGTGGGAGATTGAAAGTAGTATGCACACAAGCCAATCATATTTGATATGATGTAGCATATACTTTGTAATCTTATTCGTTGTTAAAGGCATTTCACTTTATCTGAATCGTGCTATTATATTAAATGTGAAAAACCCATAGTTTTGAGCAATGCTTTTAGAATCATGATGGTGATCATGCTAATGAGATCTAAATTCTAGATAGCTCACAAACTAAAATCGTTTCTAATCGATGGATTACTAAAATGGAGATTAGTGAATCCGGATAGATTAGTACATATGTTGCTTGCTCTTATGAAGAGGATGATTGATCTCATAATTATTTATGTGGAGACATTAAAGCAAGTATGTAGGTGCTTATTAAAAAATAAGTTCACTGAACGTGGCTCGCTAAGGAATACCTAATGGAGTTTTACTCTCCTGTCAATAGGAATTCCTCTAGTGATAGTAGTACAAGTGATCGTTGGACTTGAGGTCATCATAGTATCTTGTGTGTGATGAGTTATACTTTGACATGTCCCTTAAGACCCTTAGGGTATATCAAAGGGTATGATTGGGTATAATAAGTTATATATGGAGATAGGTGAATGATCAACAAAGAATCTACCACTTCTAGTAAAAGAAGAGAATGTCCTATGTGATTCGATAAATGACGACTCAGAAATCTTTGGCCAAAGCAGAATGAAATTAGAAAGGAGTTTCTAATTTGCATTACCAGAGTTGTGCATTTGAGAATCGAAATACATATAATTAAATAAAATAAGACTTGACAGTAATTCCATGTCTTATATTTAATTGGAACATTGTATGGTAGAAGGATTGAATTGTACGGTAACTATTCACTGAAAGGTTCTTTTGTGATTAATGTTGAAATCTATATTATCTGGAAAGTCGTTGATCGCTAAGGGGGCTTACCCTTATTGTAGAATAAATATTATTTATTTAAATGAATTAAATAGTTTAATTTATTTATTTAAATAAGATTAGAATTGTTCTAATTGATTTATTCACAACCAGTTTAATATGGAGAACCTAAAGGGTCACACCGCAAAAGAAAAATATTTGTTTAAGAAGTAAATGGCATAATCGTAATAATAAATTAAGTGTATTTAATTTAATCTATGGAGATAGAATAAATTAAATAGCTTAATATTTATAATTTAATATTTTAGAAATATTAAATATAAATTAATAAGAGGAGTCTTATTATTATTATTACAATTACTATTATTTAATTCCTAATAGGGATTGAGAATTAATTAATAGAAGTACTCTCTCATAAATTCCTAATTGGATTAGGAGTTTAATTAATTAAAGGAGTTTAATTAAAATAAAAACCCTAATCCTAAATAGTTTAGGAGGGTTTCCTATATCTATAAATAAGAGGAGTCTTATCATGATTTAGGGTTAGACAGTTACACACTCTTCCATAAGAATTGGAGAGCGAGAGTACTTGCAATTTCTATAGAGATAGAAACTAGGGTTTTGCCAACACCCATCTTCTTAGACAACTATTATTCCTTGGTGGATCACCTCTAGAGGCCAAACACTTGGGTGGTTAACGTTGATCAAAGGAAGGAATTTAATCAGTGGAATTCAAGGAGAACGCGAAGGATTTGAAGATGAACTCGTACCTGTGGAAGCATGGTTCTACAAGGGTATAATTCTATATCTCTATCTCTTTCGTTTAATTGATAATTAATCACAAGGATGATCATGGTGATGGTTTGTATTAAAAATTTTAAAATCTGTTTTACTGCGCTTCCGCACTATTTATGTAATTTGATTGTATGTTCGCGCTATATACAAACCTAACACTATTTATAGGAAAACTAATGCCCAAGGTTGAACTTTGTCCAATGACTTAAACCAGTAGGAAGGAGAAGAAGCCATTGGTTAAGAAGGTGTTGATGGAAAGTGATCAATTGCCCCCTCACCACCATTTCTGAAGCCATCATTTTCTTTCTTTGATTTTCAGCAAAGTGGGTGCTAGGCCATTGGCCTATATACGACTGAGAAAATTTTTGGGGCAAAGAATATGGGACTAGCACTTTGGTATACTGCATCACGGATTTGGGCATCAGCACTTCTAATGTGGGTTCCTTTTTGTGCTCACAAGATCAAATTTAATGACTTAATATTACCCTCTTGATTTATAATATTGGGCCATTGTCATTCTACAATTTGTTGGACTAGGGTAAACATTTAGTTGGGTACTAGTAACTCATTATTATAATTACACATATATACCAAAATTAATAATTAATAAGACCATAAATACCAAATTAATAATTAATAACAGACATAAACTTAGTTTATGCATGATGCAAATTTTATTGAATTCAATATTTAAATAACCATGTAACACATGTAATTGCACATACCAACAATTAAATAAATAATATTAATTAACCCATCACATTATCTAATTATTCCCTTTATTACTATAATAACTTACTTATTTTCTCACTTTACCACACTAGGCATATTTCATAAGCTTGATCAAGCTCATCATTATTGCCACCACGTTTCTTGATTATCACATATTTAATTCAATTTAAATTGAATCATCACATTCCAAGGCACACATAAATACATATGTATTCAACATGAATATTCAAACATTTTCATCTTCCAATATTATTAATAAAAATCACGGATATTACATCCTCCCCCTCTTATAAAAATTCCGTCCTCGAAATTGGTATAAGGTTACATAAACAAATGGGGATAGTCCCTTCTCATCTTATCTTCTAATTCCCCACGTAGCCTCCTCGGCGTCGTGGTTTCACCAAACTTTTTTTTATAGAAGATATAACTTTATTTTTTAATGTTTGCCCTTTCTTATCTACTATCTGGATAGGAATTTCTTCATACGCTAGATTCTTTTCTACTTGAATGAGTTCGTAGGATATCACATGCTTATAATCAGGCTTGTATGGTCGTAACATGGAGACATGAAACACATTGTGGATATGTTCTAGTTCGGGAGGTAAAGCTACCTTGTACGCCACTTCGCCTACTCTCTTCAATACTTCGAATGGTCTTATGAACCTCGGACTCAATTTTTCTTTCTTGCCGAATCTTATCTTCCCCTTCCAGGGAGACTCTTTCAAAAACACGAAACTACCAACTTCAAAATCTCCACTTTGACGGTGCAAATCCACGTATTTCTTCTATCGATCTTGGGCTACTATTAATCTGGCTCGAATTGTCTTTACCACATCTGATGTCTGTTGAACCAATTTCGGTCCCAAAAGTCATCGTTCTCTAATCTCATCCCAACATAACGATGTTCTGCACCTTCTTCCGTAGAGGGCTTCGTACGATGGCATGCCGATACTCACATAATAGCTATTATTGTACACGAATTCCACTAAGGGTAAGTGATCATCCCAGTTACCTCTGAAATCCATCACACAAGCTCTAAGCATGTCTTCTAGCATTTGTATGGTTCGTTCACTTTGCCCGTCTGTTTGAGGGTGATAAGCAGTACTCAGTCTCAACTGGGTTCCCATTCTTTCTTGTAAACTCTTCTAGAAATTTGACGTGAAGCGCGGATCTCGATCGGAGACAATTGACACCGGCACTCCAGGTCGCGAAACGATTTCCTTTAAGTACAAACTTGCCAACTGATTTAAATTGAATCGGATCTTGATTGGTAGAAAATGAGCTGTCTTTGTCAGTCGATCCACAATAACCCAGATTGCATCAAAACCCTTCTATGTAGTTGGAAGTCCCACCACGAAGTCCATCGTAATGTGCTCCCATTTCCATTTCGGTATTTCTAGCGGTTGAAGTAGACCACTCAGCCTTTGGTATTCTGCTTTGACTCGTTGACACGTAAGACATCTACTAACGCACTCTGCGACCTCTCGCTTCAGATTGGGCCATCAAAAGTGCTCCCGAAGATCCTGGTACATTTTTGTGCTTCTAGGATGAACAGAATATGTCGTGTTATATGCCTCGTGTAAAATTTCCTCTCTCAATTCAGTTATTGTCGGCACCCACACTCTACCTTTGAATCTTAATATACCATCTTTATCCATTATGAACCTTTCTTCTCCATTTTCTGCTATCCGTTTCTTTATCTTCTCGCACTCACCGTCCCTTTCTTGTGATTCTTTTATTCTATCCAATAACGTCGGATGAGCTTCCATTACAAATAACTTCCCCTCGGACTCTCTGGGTTCCTTTACTTCTATTTCCAATCTTCTCATTTCCCTTATTAATTCTTCTTGAGCTGTCAATTTTAGTAAATTCTGTGACACCCCTAAATCCGGGTCACCTGAACCGCAGACCTGGTTCGTCACTATCTAATACATGCATCATACTATCGATAAATTATAGCGGAAATAAAGGAATATTTACATTGATATAACATAAATAATCATGTCCCAAGTCTCGAAACCAAGACTACTACAAAACATAACTTAATACATAAGGGTAATTAAGTCTTAATACATCACAAGAGTCAACGAGTCTTAATACATAATCAAAATGGTAATCTTAACGGTACAAAGCTAATCAGTAGCTTTGCCTTTATCCTTCCCTGAGCTTTGGCACGAACTCCACTAACTGAAATGTTTTAAGGAAAGCAAGGGTGAGCAACAAATTTGCTCCGCAAGTATAACAACAATAATCGTGAATCATCACATGAGTACTTTATAGCTTACAAGAATCAAGAGAATAAAAGATAGCTCAAGAACTTGCACAATTTCTACGAATGATCTCTTTAACATAATTGTAGGGCCTCTACGGACTGAATGATTTCAATGTTCTCAAATGAAGGAAATATTCTATACTGAGTAGTTATCATGACACTAAACTCTTACTAGAATCACCAGAAATTCATCTGATAACCCAACATACTAATACAATAGGTGATCAGACTAATGTACCTGGGCGTGTCGATTCCCCGACATATATATCGTTTCCCCTGCTATGAGGGTTGTTCATCTCAGCTTTATATAGGAATCCAAACTAAACAATTTGATCGGATAGCTTTACTTAACAACAATGATGATTAAACATACGTCTAGCCGAAACAATTAGCTTTGACATCTATCTTATGCAGTTCATGGAATATAGGACTTGAAAGCTTTAATAACATGCGTTGAAGCATAGCTAGATAACGTGAACGATTATCAGTTCATTCTAAGATTACTTGCAATACGACAATGATTGAAATAACAGAACCTGTCCAGAATATCTTGAATAAGATAAGAAACTCGCTTAATGGAGTAATACTTGTAAACAATACATAACTGAATGAATTTAGAGAACTTGCTCGAATATAAATTGAGTAAGGTAGAGAACTTGCATATTCATAAGAAACTCGCACAATATAAAAGTGTACGGGTTAGGAAACTTGCTTGAATATAAATTGAGTTAAGTTAAGAAACTCGCTCAAATAAAAATAATAGTTGAGTAAGGAACTTGCAATAATATAGAACGATTGCTTAATCAATAAATAACTCGCATAATAAATAAAAGTTGTACAGTTGAGAAAACCTGCCAAATATTAAATTGAGTTAGGGTAAGGAAACTTGCCCACACAAGGGTTAGACAAGCGTTAGGAAACTT
Organism: Aralia elata; assembly: GCA_034770075.1. Taxonomy (NCBI): domain Eukaryota; kingdom Viridiplantae; phylum Streptophyta; class Magnoliopsida; order Apiales; family Araliaceae; genus Aralia; species Aralia elata. The sequence continues at coordinate 47,205,766 of CM068386.1, read as the reverse complement.
GCCCGATGTGTCTGCTACATTATTACAACACACGCTCCTTAATATCCTACATATGTAAATACATATTCATATAACAATTAGTCAAATAAGGATTAGGTTTAAAACATATGTTGCATCATTAAAATACATTGGAAGCCAAACGTAAGTTGCAATCAGGTTATTCAATTTACGCCTTAAAACAACACCACTTTGGTTAACACTTGATATACAATTAAGCACTTAAGGCCTAACAGGATATAAGTAACTAACGTGTCTAATCATTTTATACAAAAATATAAGTTTTGGACCCGCTGAGAAAATTCACTGGGTCCGACCCGACCCAACCCGGTCCTGACCTGGCACTGGCGCTGCGGCGCCAGGCTTATTACTAGAATCCGCGCTGCGGCGCCGTTCCCGTGTCCCGTCTTTGCCACGTGGCGTCACTGCGGCGCCAAGCTTAGTACTTGGAAGCAGCGCTGCGGCGTGAGTCCCGTTCTTTTCCCCTGATAGGCTTGACACTGCGGCGTGAGTCGTTAAGCTTATGAATGGCGCGGCAGCGCCAACCATCCAGTGGCCGGATTCTGGGCTTATGCCCAGTTCACGACATCGACCTTCTTCAACTCCAACATCCATAACTCCTTCTATACACATGCAAATTGGTCCATTTCGGACTCTATGGACTCCTAAGACATAGGGCTACAACATATCAAAAATTTAGAGCTACCCATAAATATTAATATGACCAATGTTTTAGCCAAAGCACAGAACCAAAACTCTATTTTTGTGTTCTTGGTGTTCTTCACCAAAATCAATACCAAATCTTCGTTTTAACTCCTTTTAACTCCATTCTAACTGGGTTATAAAGATAACCCATGGAACTACAATATTACAACAACAATTAAACCAAATAGTTACTCAATCAAGGCTTTACAGTCCTCTAAATCGTCCGAAAGTCATTTGTCCAAAAAGTCCAAAGTTTCATCCTTTATGCCAAGGTTCGGATCATTCATCGATTTTGTTCCACTTTGAGGTTATTAATAACTTACAAGATGTCTTGGTAACAATAAAAACCGACCACAACCAACAATTACAACAACAATTATAAGAAATGCTCAAACCCAACGGTTTGAGCTCAAGAACACTTAGAACTCAAAAATTCTATCAAAAATCAAATAGAATGGATTTTTGATCGATTGTTTACCTTGTAAATCCTTTATAGGTGCTAAGAAAATTACTAGGCTCAATTGGATTGAGTTCCTCCTCCCTTCTCCTGTTCACTCTTTTTCTTCTTCCTTTTTGTTCTTGTTCTTGTTCTTCTGCTTCTTCCTTCACTACTCCCCCTCTCTCTATCTGCAGCTTTCTCACTCTCAATCTCTCTCTATCTGCAGTTGGTTTAGGGAAGGAATGGGAGAGGAGGATGGCTGAGCAAATGGTGGTTGCTTCGGGAGAATGGGAAGGAGTTTCACCCGAGTGGGGATTAGACCTTCAAGAGGGAATGTTGCATAAATGAGAAATCCAATACATGGAGCTCAGTGAATTGTTGTCTACCATCGACCACTCTCTCTACTCCCTCATTTGATTGGTCCAAAAGGTTTGGTTGGTTCCCACTTAGAGTAACAAGCAAAAATAAATACCCAAATACACAAAAATATACCTGAATACTCCCACTTTTGTACCCAATTTGGTAAATAACTCTACCCAAAATTAAAATGGGTACTCCCATAAAATATTAGGATGCGTAAAAATAATAATTATGAGGTTTATCTATTTATTCGGAACAGTCATATTATACATTTCGGATATCAAATGAAACACGAATGGGCTCAAAATGAAAATCCGACACTTGAAAAAATTATCTCTTCGCACACGTGTATTACTGAAATTTATTAAGGTTAAAAAAGACGCAAAAATATTATGGTGTGAATAGTGCCTCGGTAAGTGTGCCCCGTGAATAGTGATTTTGCGATTTTTTGCGAAATCAATATATTCACCTTAACGACACAACATCACATAAAATTCAACACATACACATATTCTAGGTTGTAACACCACCTTTAAGCACATAACACATAATAATATAAATAAAAATAAAAATTCATTTTATTCACACATAAACTCGGGTTACAAGGAAATTAAAATTCCCGATCGTTACAAATTCTCCCTTCCTTTCCTACTCAATGCATCGGCTACTACGTTTGTCTTTCCCGAGTGATAAAGAATTTTGTAATCGTAGTCCTTGATCAATTCTAACCAGCTCCTTTGTCGCATGTTCAACTTCTTTTGTGTGAAGATATATTTCAGACTTTTGTGGTCTGTATATATCTCACATTTCTCTCCATACAAATAATGTCTCCAGATTTTCAATGCAAAAACTATCGCCATTAACTCCAAGTCATGGGTAGGGTATCGTTTCTCGTAATCTTTTAATTGTCGCGATGCATACGCAATGACCTTGCCGTGTTGCATTAGCACACAACCAAGACCTCTGTGCGACGCATCATTGTATACCACAAAGCCTCTCGTATCATCTGGCAAGGATAACACAGGCGCCTCGCTCAATCTCTTCTTTAATTCTTGGAAACTCTCTTCGCACTTTTCTGTCCAAGCGAACTTTACTGTCTTCCTTGTTAGATTGGTCAACGGGGTGGCTATCTTAGAAAAATCTTGGATGAATCTTCGATAGTACCCGACTAACCCTAAGAAACTTCTCACCTCCGTCGGCGTCTTCGGCTGCTCCCAATTACTTACCGCCTCTACCTTTGTAGGATCTACTGAAATTCCTTCCTGGTTTATTACGTGTCCTAAAAATTAAAACTTCTCTATCCAAAATTCGCACTTAGAAAATTTCGCGTACATCTTCTCCTTTCTCAATTCTTCTAATACCATCTTTAGATGTCCGACGTGTTCTTCCTTGGTCTTTGAGTAAATCAGAATGTCATCAATGAAGACTACCACGAACTTATCCAAGTATGGCTTGAAAACTCGATTAATCAAGTCCATGAATGTTGTCGGAGCATTAGTCAAACCAAATGACATCACCAAAAATTCGTAGTGTCCATAACGGGTTCGAAACGCTGTCTTCGGTATGTCTTCCTTTCGTACCTTTAACTGATGATATCCCGTCCGCAGGTCTATCTTTGAAAAACACTTTGCTCCCTTCAATTGATCGAAAAGGTAGTCAATCCTTGGTAACGGATATCTATTCTTAATCTTCACTCTGCTCAACTCTCGATAGTCGATACAGAGCCTCATCGATCCATCCTTTTGCTTTACGAACAACACTGGTGCTCCCTAGAGAGACACACTCGACTGAATATATCCCTTATCTAGAAATTCTTGCAGTTGTATCATCAACTCCTTCATTTCTACTAGTGCCATACGATATGGAGATTTCGAAATCGGTGCAGTCCCGAGTACTAAATCTATCACGAATTCGGTTTCCCTGTCTGGCGGAAGACCGGGTAAATCATTTGGAAATACGTCATGAAATTCCCTCACTATCGGTATATTCTAAATCTCTACTTCCTTCTTCTCGGTATCTATAATAGAGGCTAAATAGCCTGTATACCCTTTCCTTAATAACTTTTTGGCCTGCATCATCGTAAGACAACACGATTGCCTAAGTGATGAACTACCATAAAAAACTATCTTGGACCGATTCGGGGTCCGAAGGTTCACACTCTTCTTCTGGCAGTCAATTATCGTAGCATGGTTATATAACCAATCCATCCCTAGTATTACATCGAATTCTCCCAGTTTTATAGGAATCAAGTCTATGCTCAGTTTATGACCCCTAATTTCGGCACAACAATTTCGATAAACGTATTCTACAGGAATTACTTCCTTATTCGCAACTTCTATGTTCAAGGGATTTTCTAATCGTTCTTGGGGTAAATTTAATCGACTGGCAAAATCTTTCGATGCAAAGGAACAGGTAGTACCCGAATCAAATAATACGTAAGTATTTATATTATTGATTGGGATAATACCTGACACTACGTCCTTCGCGGCTACTGCGTCCTGGACCGTCATATTAAATATTTTGGCAGTTAATCGGTTGAGTTGAGATGGTCCACCAATCATCAGCTTGCTGGCCCTTTTGACCACAGTTGTAACAGACATTGCGCCCCTTCCAGCATTCCCCTTTATGATTCTTTCCGCATTTTGGACAAGCCTCACTTCTTTTCTTGAAACCTCCCTGATAACTTCCCGTCTGATTGTTATTTCCGTTGTTGTTATCCCATTTCCTCTTTCCTAAATTGCTTCCCCCACTATTGCTTCCTCCATGACTTTCTCCCCTAGTATTCTTGTTCTTCTTCTCTTTGTTGTACTGACTTAGAGCCTCGCTACCTTCTTCAGCGATAATAGCCTTCTCTAACAGTGTAGCAAATGAATCGATTTGGAGTACCGACACCTTGTTGTACAACCATGGTTTTAGTCCTTGCTCAAAACGTCAAGCTTTTCTTTCTTCTGTGTCTACTTGATGTGTTGCAAATCGCGTAAGTTCGGTGAATCTTGCCGCGTACTGTGCCACAATCATCTCTCCCTATTTTAGTTCCAGAAACTTAACCTCCATTCGGTTCTGCATGCTCTTTGGGAAGTAATTCTCAAAGAACAGTGTCTTGAACCTCTCCCACGGTATAACTCGTTCTCCCGTTCTTTGTTGGTTCGCCTCCCACCAGAAGTTCGCTTGACCCTTCATCATGTAGGTAGCGTATGCAGTCTTTTGGTCGTTCCCCACACGAGTGATGGCGAATGCCTTCTCAATCTCCTTGATCCAAATTTGCGCCTCAATAGGTCGGTAGTTCCCCTAAATTCTGGAGGTCCTACACTCCTAAAGTCTTTAAAATTGGTTACTGGAACCACCTGGGGTGGTTATGCATGGTTTCATTGGTTCTTCCTTAAAGGACTTCTCCTAACAAGTCAGCTAACCGCTGGATAGAGTCTACTTGATCCCTCTCATTATTGACCGATTTTTTTGCAGTAATAACTTCATATAATCATCTCATAATATTCGTTTAGTATTTAAATCTTAACGCAATAATTCGATCATACGTCTAAATAAAAACATTTATATTCATATACCAAAATCAATATATTGCTCAAGATTGTCTCCTAGCATACTTCTATAAATGCTAACATCTATCCCCTATTATAACAAAAGGTGGGGAACACTAACATACTACCCCTCTAACAAAACATGGGGTTCACTTAAGCTATCCCGCATCTTACACAAAGATCAGGATTACACATAACAGTACATACATAACATAACTACAATTACTAGACTCCTACTAACTATCAACTTAACATCCCACGCTCCACAACGCTCTTGTACTCCAACTGTCCCATATGTGCCATCAAATCCCTGCTCATGGTGTAACGGGTCTGTCCTTGCTCCCCTGGATAATGGTACACACCATCAATCCATCTTTCCATGGCTGTGCGAAATGCATAGCCCATCTTGTTCATCTTCCTCCTCTTGCACCTCACTTCATCTTCTAAGTCGTCAGCTCTATCATGGACATCCTCCCATAACTCCTCGAAATGGATCCTATCCATCACTTCCATTTCTAGCTGTTAGAGTTTATGCCCTAGAGGCCAATTATTTAATGTAATTGCTTAACATTTCTTTTGATATTTGATTGAATAAATGAATTATTTTATTATGGTTTCATTTACTGTGTTATATAAATGTTCGCATAATAAAAGTCCTTAGAATAATGATACAAATTATATATCTTCAAGTATGTGACTTGAACATGAGATTATATAATTACAATTAGCATCATTACTCTTAAATGTCCCTAGTCGAGTATCATTGAGAATGGGACAACAATGATACATTGGGACTAGTATGTGGATTGACTGATGACCAAATCTCATTGGTCATTAATATATGAGATATTAAGTCAATGCATAGGTACATGTTAGAGAACAATGTACTGGACAGACCCATCATGAGAATTCTACGTGGAGCATTATGCAAAGTGTCGTAAGCAATTCTCATAGTGACAATGATGTAATGGTCCTCCGACCTGAAATCATTATATTACTATACGAGAATTTATGTACTTTGATATCATCAAAGGTCACCTTTAATAGGGTGGACAATAAATGTGATTATTGGGTACATCATGAATCGTGTGAGGAATATGAGTGATCTAGATAGAATTTAACCCTCCTATATATTAGGGGTGATATCCATAGGCTTCTTGATTGAGTATGACTATGAAATGCATGGCCATGCTCAAATAGTGATTTGTTTCGTATAGTCTACTTATTGATCAAGAAAACTCAGATTAAATTATGAAGAGTATGACACATTCCATGGCTCGAGTTTAATCTAGGATGTCAAGGTTAAAAGGATTAAATTACATTGAAACATTGGTCACGAAAAGGTTGCATCGAGTCACCGATTTTATTATTATTTGGGTAGCAGTGATGCATTACTAGATGCCACTCACTGTTTATAATTTTATAATATGATTTTAAAATTATTGCCAATATAATAATAACCTATATGGTCACACACTTAGAACGTAATTAAAAGAGAATTAATTTAAATTATAAAGATTTAAATATATCAATATGATTGATAGTATTTAAATTACGAATTTAAATTAACAGGATAATTTGTATATATGTATATTAATTAAGTAAGACTTAATTAAAATATAATATATATAAATTCGGATTTTACTTTTCTAATAGGATTAGGGTTTTGTTTAATTACTTTTTGGACGCTATATATATCTGATATATCAGCAGTCTGAGGTACGTGAAAACAAAAGGAAAACAAAACCCTAGCCGTTTTAGAAAAAAGAGTTGAGAGCAACACTTGAGAAAATCCAAATCTTGGTGGCTAGTACCAGAGTTCTTTTTGCTACAGATCGTGTAACGATTTGTGGGATGTTCGTGTGGATACCGTAGAGAAGCAGTTCCGTTGGATTGCGTTGGAGATTCGAAGCCGTTCAGAATTTCATCGTTCCATTCAAGCTCGGATAATCGGTAAAACAAATCTAAACCTCTGAATTAATTTGTTCTTTTCGCATGGATCCTGTTTTAGGGTTTCGGAAAATTGTTTTAAAATTTTAAATTCCGCTGAGTTTATGTGTCCAAAACCCTACACTAGCTGTGACCATAAGGCCCCCTTCTCCATCTGCAGACTCTCTACTCGCTGCTCAGTCTGCTCCAATTTTCCGACCAACTCTACATTCCTTACTAAAAGTCGATATATTATGGCCCCTAACTGTGTAGAAACCTCATGTCGCTCCAAAGCCTCTGCCTCTAGTTCCTGTATCCTAGCCCGTTACTCTCCGGCCTCACCCTCTAACTTATAAATCCTATTCCTGTGGTCCAGAATACAGTCAGTATATTCATCCTACAGCTCAAACTCAAATGTGGTGTCAGCATGGGGCACCTCCTCCGGATCCTCTACCGACTCACTATCCATCGGTTCCTCCTCCTGGTCAGACTCTATCTCATACTCTTCTTCAGCTGAAGCTACTACCGAAATGGGTTCAGCCACGAGGGGTGTCTCGGACATCACATGGATGTCACACGGCTCCTCCTCCTCAACTCTATTAGGCTCACCTATCGCTGCCATCCTACAACCACAACACAAAACAAACAAACAAAATTGTGTTATGTGCTTATTATGATATGCATGGTGCACAATTATGGCCCTTTTGACCCATAGGTTAGTGGTTTTTGCTTTTGAAATACGGCTTGCATGTCGTGCCTCTCTATGAAGTCTAATGTAATATTCTTTTCTCATCTAAATCCCCTCAAATGTAACTCGAGGTTTCTTTATCACATGTAATGTACAAATGTAACCTATTAAGATGACAAGATGATGATGGAGACGAGACACATACACGAGGAAGGCCCGAGGAAGCTACTATTTTGAAGATTTTTTTTATTTATCACCTTAGACTGACCTTCAATCTTTTCATTAGCTTGAAAAGATTGACATAGGGTTGGGCCATAACTGTGACACATTTAATTTTGCACTTTATTTATGCTTGTATACGATATGATATGATAAATAATGTGCATGCTTAATGAGATTAAAAATTGGTGAGATCTAAATTAATTAATAAAATCCCTCATAAAATTATTAAGTCTAAATCAGATGCCTTCCAATGAATAACACTCATCAAGACCTTGATCGATAGATGTAGGTTTGCCAAAGCAAAGTACCCTATTTATCTTGGTAAGATACGATAGGATAATTGTGATATCCAAATTGTTAAAATCATTGGTCCTGACTTAACTAAGTTCTCTCAATAGGATTGTGGACTTAGAGGCATAAAGTTTGGTAGGTACCATTAGATGGACTTAGAACAAATGTTGTTCACCAAACTACCTAAGAGTTATATACGATATAATTGAAAAAGAGTTGTCTACCTAAATAATTATGTTTTGAGAGAATAGCCAAAGCTAACTTAAGGCATAATGAAATATGGATCTTGGCTCACTAGAAAGATTTAAATAAAAATACTTTCTGAATTAATGGTGAGGGCTATTAATTTGAATAAAATAGTGGGAGGTATATTTTGAATGTACTATTATCAAGTTCATAATATCAAAAACTCTGCAATTTGACTTATTATTTTTGCACTTATAAATTGTAGATATCAATGGCAAACAACAACACAAATAGTCTTTCACTACGATCAGTCCTTGAGAAGGAAAAACTGAGTGGAATTAATTTCCTAGACTGGCATAGGAACTTGAGGATTGTCCTCAAACAAGAGCGCAAGCTATATGTCCTTGATGGGCCCATTCCTACAGCACCAGCTAACACTGCACCACGTGCAGAGCATAATGCTTACAAGAAGCATCAAGATGATGCTCTGGACGTGAGTTGTCTCATGCTAGCAACTATGAATTCTGAGCTTCAGAAGCAACATGAGTTAATGGATGCTTATGAGATGATCGAGCATCTTAAGAAATTATTCGAAGGGCATGCTCGACAGGAGAGGTATGATACAAGCAAAGCGTTGTATCACTGCAAGATGGGTGATCGTGATCCAGTTGGTCCACATGTTCTGAAAATGATTGGGTATATTGAGTACCTTGATAGGTTGGGTTTTCCAATTACTCAGGAAGCCCAAACTGATCTTGTTTTGCAATCTTTGAACAACAGCTACTCTCAATTTGTTATGAATTATCTCATGAATGAAATTGAGAAACCACTTACTGAGTTGTTGAGCATGTTAAGAACTGCCGAGAACAACATGAAAAAGGCAGGACCCGATCCCATAATGATGGTGCAAAAGGGGAATGCTAAGGGAAAAGGGAAAGGCAAGAAAAAGATAAGATCTAAATCTGGTGCCAAACCCAATTTCAAAAACAAACGGGCTTTAAAGCCTATAGGTGGGGTGGCTAAAGAAGGTGATTGACACTTCTGTGGAAAACCTGGACACTGGAAGAGGAATTGTCATGCTTATTTGGAAGAGCTGAAGAAAAAGAAAGGAAGTGTGACTTCTGATTCAGGTATATATGTTATAGAAGTCAATTTGTCTACTTCTACATCATGGGTATTGGATACTGGATGTGGTTCTCACATTTGTGTTAATGTGCAGGAACTCCGAAGGAGTAGGACTTTGGCGAAAGGAGAAGTTGACCTACGAGTTGGGAATGGAGCAAAAGTTGCTGCACTAGCCGTAGAGACTTATCATTTATCATTGCCCACTGGGCTAGTATTAGAATTAGAGGATTGTTTTTATGTGTCTGCTATGAGCAAAAACATTATTTCTATTTCTTGTTTGGACAAGAAAGGTTTTTCATTTTTAATAAAGAACAACAGTTGTTCGTTTTACTTAAATGAAATATTTTATGGTGTTGCACAATTATTTAATGGTCTTTATATTCTTGATTTTGAAATGCCTATCTATAACATAAATACAAAACGATTTAAATCAAATGATTCAAATCCGACATATCTCTGGCACTGTCGTTTAGGCCATATAAATGAGAAACGCATATCCAAACTCCATAAAGATGGGTTTTCGGATTCATTTGATTTTGAATCATATAAGAAATGCGAGTCTTGTTTATTAGGCAAGATGACTAAAGCCCCTTTCACTGGTCATAGTGAACGGGCTAGCGATGTATTGGGACTTATACATAGTGATGTATGTGGACCCATGAGTTCGTTAGCAAGAGGTAGGTTCTATTACTTCATTACATTTACTGACGACTTCAGTAGATATGGATATGTGTATCTTATGAGACATAAATCCGAATCCTTTGAAAAGTTCAAGGAATTCAAGAATGAAGTTCAAAACCAATTTGGCAAAAGCATAAAAGCCCTTCGATCCGATCGAGGAGGTGAATACTTAAACCAAGACTTTGATGACCTTCTAAAGGAGTGTGGTATTATATCACAGCTCACTCCACCTGGAACACCACAATGAAATGGTGTGTCTGAGAGGAGAAATCGCACCTTGTTGGACATGGTACGATCAATGATGAGTCATGCAGATCTTCCAATAAGCTTTTGGGGTCATGCCCTAGAGACAGCTGCATTCACACTTAACCATGTTCCTACAAAGACGGTTCAAAAGACACCATATGAGATGGGGACTGGAAAACGTCCTAGTTTGTCTTTCATGAAGATTTGGGGTTGCGAGGCGTTTGTGAAACGTCTGGCTTCTAACAAGCTCGGACCCAAATCTGAGAAATGTAATTTTGTGGGATACCCTAAGGAAACAAAAGGGTATTATTTCTACAAACCTTCTGAGAACAAAGTGGTTGTTGCTGAACTGGTATTTTTCTAGAAAGAGAATTTGTCTCTAAAGGAAACAGTGGGAGGAAAGTAGAACTCGAAGAAATTCGAGAACCACAAAATATCATTGAACCTGAATTGGAACATGAGCAGGGACCACAAGATGTTGTGGAAAGTGAACCTGCTCAAATTACACAAGGCATTCGTAGATCTGGTAGGACACGCCAAGAGCCCGAGAGATATTATGGATTTCTTGTGACTCAAAACGACGATGTGATGCTCATAGATCAGGATGAGCCTGCATCCTACCAAGAAGCTATGAATGGACCAGATTCTGAGATATGGCTTGAAGCCATGAAATCTAAGATGGACTCCATGTATACTAACCAAGTATGGACTTTGGTTAATCCACCCGAAGGGGTAAAACCAATTGGGTGCAAATGGGTTTTCAAGAAGAAAACCGACATGGATGGTAATGTAAAAACCTATAAAGGCCGACTGGTAGCAAAAGGTTTCAAACAAGTTCAAGGTGTTGACTATGATGAAACCTTCTCTCCAGTGGCAATGGTTAAATCTATCAGGATCTTACTTGCTATTGCAGCCTTTTATGATTACGAAATATGGCAGATGGATGTCAAAACTGCTTTCCTTAACGGAAATCTCCTTGAGGATGTGTATATGACACAACCTGAGGGTTTTATCACTCCAAAGGATGCTGGAAAGGTATGTAAGCTGCAGCGATCCATTTATGGATTGAAGCAAGCCTCTCGGAGTTGAAATCTTCGTTTTGATAAAGCAGTCAAAAAGTTTGGCTTTATAAAAAATGAAGATGAACCTTGTGTATATAAGAAGGTTAGTGGGAGTCACATTGTATTCCTGGTATTATATGTTGACGACATATTAATTATTGGGAATGACATTCCTTCCTTACAGGCTGTAAAAATATGGCTAGGAAAATGTTTCTCCATGAAAGATTTGGGCGATGCAACCTACATTTTAGGTATCAAGATCTATCGTGATAGATCAAGAAAAATGCTCGGCCTAAGTCAAAGTACATATATTGATAAAGTGCTGAAACGGTTCAGCATGCAAGAGGCAAAAAGAGGATATTTACCCATGTCTCATGGTGTAAAGATCTCTAAGGCCCAATGTCCTAAATCACAAGATGATGAGGAGCGTATGAGAAAGATCCCTTATGCTTCGGCAATTGGATCTATCATGTATGCAATGATATGTACTCGTCCGGATGTCTCGTATGCTTTGAGCATGACGAGCAGATACCAGTCGAATCCAGGTGAAGGTCACTGGACAGCAGTCAAGAATATCCTCAAGTACCTGAAAAGGACTAAGGATTCATTCTTGGTATATGGAGGTGAAGACGAACTGGCAGTAAAAGGTTACACAGATGCTAGTTTTCAGACTGATATGGATGACTATAAGTCTCAATCAGGTTTTGTGTTTTGTCTTAACGGTGGTGCTATTAGCTGGAACAGTTCGAAGCAAGAGACAATAGCCGATTCTACAACAGAGGCTGAGTATATTGCTGTTTCTAGTGCGGCCAAGGAGGCTGTATGGATTAAAAAGTTTGTCACTGAACTTGGTGTTGTTCCAACCATTGTTAATCCAGTTGAGCTATACTGTGATAATGATGGAGCCATTGCACAGGCTAAGGAACCTAGATCTCACCAATGATCCAAGCATATACTTAGGCGGTACCATCTCATCCATGAAATCATTGGTAGAGGAGATGTACACATATGCAGAGTGCCAACAGATGATAATATTGCAGATCCACTAACTAAGGCTTTGTCACAGCAGAAGCATGAAGGTCACACTAGTTCCATGGGTATTAGATACATGAGTGATTGGCTCTAGTGCAAGTGGGAGATTGTTAGATTTTATGCCCTAGAGGCCAATTATTTAATGTAATTGCTTAACATTTCTTTTGATATTTGATTGAATAAATGAATTATTTTATTATGGTTTCATTTACTGTGTTATATAAATGTTCGCATAATAAAAGTCCTTAGAATAATGATACAAATTATATAGCTTCAAGTATGTGACTTGAACATGAGATTATATAATTACAATTAGTATCATTACTCTTAAATGTCCCTAATCGAGTATCATTGAGAATGGGACAACAATGATACATTGAGACTAGTATGTGGATTGACTGATAACCAAATCTCATTGGTCATTACTATATGAGATATTAAGTCAATGCATAGGTACATGTTAGAGAACAATGTACTGGACAGACCCATCATGAGAATTCTACGTGGAGCATTATGCAAAGTGTCACAAGCAATTTTCATAGTGACAATGGTGTAATGGTCCTCCGACCTGAAATCACTATATTACTATACGAGAATTTATGTACTTTGATATCATCAAATGTCACCTTTAATAGGGTGGACAATAAAGGTGATTATTGGGTACATCATGAATCGTGTGAGGAATATGAGTGATCTAGATGGAATTTAAACCTCCTATATATTAGGGGTGATATCCATAGGCCTCTTGATTGAGTAGGACTATGAAATGCATGGCCATGCTCAAATAGTGATTTGTTTCATATAGTCTACTTATTGATCAAGAAAACTCAGATTAAATTATGAAGAGTATGACACATTCCATAGCTCGAGTTTAATCTAGGATGTCAAGGTTAAAAGGATTAAATTACATTGAAACATTGGTCACGAAAAGGTTGCATCGAGTCACCAATCTTATTATTATTTGGGTAGCAGTGATGCATTACTAGATGCCACTCACTGTTTATAATTTTATAATATGATTTTAAAATTATTGTCAATATAATAATAACCTATAGGGTCACACACTTAGAACGTAATTAAAAGAGAATTAATTTAAATTGTAAAGATTTAAATATATCAATATGATTGATAGTATTTAAATTACGAATTTAAATTAACAGGATAATTTGTATATATGTATATTAATTAAGTAAGACTTAATTAAAATATAATATATATAAATTCGAATTTTACTTTTCTAATAGAATTAGGGTTTTGTTTAATTACTTTTTGGACGCTATATATATCTGATATATCAGCATTCTGAGGTACGTGAAACTAAAGGAAAACAAAACCCTAGCCGTTTTAGAAAAGAGAGTTGAGAGCAACACTTGAGAAAATCCAGATCTTGGCGGCTAGTACCGGAGTTCTTTTTGCTGCAGATCGTGTGACGATTTGTGGGACGTTTCGTGTGGATACCGTAGAGACGCAGTTCCGTTGGATTGCGTTGGAGATTCGAAGCCGTTCAGAATTTTATCATTCCATTCAAGCTCGGATAAACGGTAAAACAAATCTAAACCTCTGAATTAATTTGTTCTTTTCGCATGGATCCTGTTTTAGGGTTTCGGAAAATTGTTTTAAAATTTTAAATTCCGCTGAGTTTATGTGTCCAAAACCCTACACTAGCTGTGACCGTAGGGCCCCCTTCTCCATCTGCAGACTCTCTACTCGCTGCTCAGTCTGCTCCAATTTTCCGACCAACTCTACATTCCTTACTAAAAGTCGATATACTATGGCCCCTAACTGTGTAGAAACCTCATGTCGCTCCAAAGCCTCTGCCTCTAGTTCCTGTATCCTAGCCCGTTGCTCTCCGGCCTCACCCTCTAACTCATAAATCCTATTCCTGTGGTCCAGAATACAGTCAGTATATTTATCCTACAGCTCAAACTCAAATGTGGTGTCAGCATGGGGCACCTCCTCCGGATCCTCTACCGACTCACTATCCATCGGTTCCTCCTCCGGGACAGACTCTATCTCATACTATTCTTCGACTGAAGCTACTATCGAAATGGGTTCAGCCACGAGGGGTGTCTCGGAAATCACATGGATGTCACGCAGCTCCTGTTAGGTTTGTATAACGCGAACATGCAATCAAATTACATTAATAAAGCGGAAGCACGATAAAATCAGATTTTAAAATTTTATACAAACCATCACCATTATCTTTCTTTATGCACAATTATTAATTAAACGAAAGAGATGGAGAATAAGAATTATACCCTTGTAGAATTCTAGCTTCCTCAGGTACAAGTTCACCTCCAATTCCTTCGCGTTCTCCTTGAATTCCACCGATTAAATTCCTTCCTTTGATCAACGTTAGCCACCCAAGTGTTTGGCCTCTAGAGGTGATCCACCAAGGAATAATACTTGTTCAAGAAGATGGGTGTTGGCAAAACCCTAGTTTCTATCTCTATAGAAATTGTAAGTACTCTCTACAATTCTTATGCAAGAGTGTGTAACCCTAATCTATGATAAGACTTCTCTTATTTATAGATGTAGGAAAACCCTTCCCTAAACTATTTAGGATTAGGGTTTCTATTCTAATTAAACTCCTTTAATTAAATTAAACTCCTAATCCAATTAGGAATTCATGTGAGAGTACTTCTATTAATTAATTCTCAATCCCTATTAGGAATTAAATAATAGTAATAGTAATAATAATAATAAGACTCCTCTTATTAATTTATATTTAATATTTCTAAAATATTAAATAATAAATATTAAGCTATTTAATTTATTCTATCTCCATAGACTAAATTAAATACACTTAACTTATTATTACAATTATGCCATTTATTTCTTAAATAAATATTTTCCTTTTGCGGTGTGACCCTTTAGGTTCTCCATATTAAACCGGTTGTGAATAAATCAATTAGAACAATTCTAATCTTATTTAAATAAATAAATTAAACTACTTAATTCATTTAAATAAATAATATTTATTCTACAATAAGGGTAAGCCCCCTTAGCGATCAACGACTTTCCAGATAATATAGATTTCAACATTAATCATAAAAGAACCTTTCAGTGCATAGTTACCATACAATTCAATCCTTCTACCATACAATGTCCCAATTAAATATAAGACATAGAATTACTGTCAAGTCTTATTTTATTTAATTATATGTATTTCGATTCTGAAATGCACAACTCTAATTAATGCAAATTAGAAACTCCTTTCTAATTTCATTCTGCTTTGGCCAAAGACTTCTGAGTCGTCATTTATCGAATCACATAGGACATTCTCTCCTTTTACTAGAAGTGATAGATTCTTTGTTGATCATTCACCTATTTTCATGTACAACTTATTATACCCAATCATACCCTTTGATATACCCTAAAGGTCTTAAGGGACATGTCAAAGTATAACTCATCATACACAAGATACTATGATGATCTCAAGTCCAAGGATCACTTGTACTACTATCACTAGAGGAATTCCTATTGACAGGCGAGTAAAACTCCATTAGGTATTCCTTAGCGAGCCACATTCAGTGAACTTATTCTCTAATAAGCACCTACATACTTGCTTTAGTGTCTCCACACAAATGATTATGAGATCAATCATTCTCTTCTAAGAGCAAGCAACGTATGTACTAATCTATCCGGATTCACTAATCCCCTTTTTAGTAATCCATCGATTAGGAACAATTTAAGTTTGTGAGCTATCTAGAATTTAGATCTCATTAGCATGATCACCATCATGATTCTAAAAGCATTGCTCAAAACTATGGGTTTATCACATTTAATATAACAGCACTATGTAGATAATGTAAAATGCCTTTTAACAACCGAATACGATTATAAAGTATATGCTACATCATATCAAATATGATTGGCTTGTGTGCATACTACTTTCAATCTCCCACTTGCACTAAAGCCAATCGTCATGGTATCTAATACCCTTCTTCTCTAAGTGACGATCATCCTGCTGTTTGGATAAAGCTTCAGTAAATGGATATGCAATGTTGTTCTTGAGAGTCCACTATCTCTATAGTGACTTCTCCTCTTTCAATGATTCCACTAATCAAATGAAAGTGCCGCAACACATGTTTGAATCCAAGATGAGACTTGGGAACTATTCCTAGTTCCGTGATGAACTTTTCATCCAAATAATCAACTTGTAGCTTCATTTACAGCTATATACTTTGTCTACGTCACTAAACCAGCAACTCTTTGCTGTTTGGAACTTTTCCAATTCACTGCACCACCTTTCAAGGTAACGTTTTACCATAAAGTGGATTTGTTATCGTCTTGGTCAGTCTGAAAAACTTGAGTCTGTTTAGCCCTCTAGTTTTCATTCAGACCTACCATGAATTAGTATTACATCTTCAATACCGGTTAAGTACTTAAAGATGTTTATCACTGTCTTACAATGATCTTCTCCAGAATATGATTGATCAACATCAGGCCTTGTATATTCACTGCATACATGATAGTAACTCATGCGATCTCTCTTTTAATTGGGGACAATTTTAGAGAGATACACTCTACGGCTCATCATCATGAGACCTTTCTTGGAGTTTGCTATGCTAAACGCCTTTAGCATCGAATGAATATACGTTCATTGGGTCAAGCCGAACATCCTTTTAAATCTATCTATATAGATTTCTATCCCTAATTTATAGGATGCTCCTCCCAAGTCATTCATGGAGGAATGTTTAGACAATTTTATCTTTACTGATTATAGCATTGGTGTGTTATTCCTTGTCGGTAGTATATCAACATATAATACCAAGAATGTCACAGTGCTCCCACTTTCCCTTTTGTACATACTAGGTTCATTCTTATTTTTGATAAAATCAAACTTTTTTGATTGTCTCATCAAAATGAATGTTCCATTTTTGAGAAGCTTGTTTCAATCCATAAATGGATCATTGTAGCTTAAAACACGATTTGCTTCAACCTTTGAAACAAATTCCTCTGGCTGTATCATACATACATTCTCCTCAAGTCTTCATTGAGGAAGGGTGTCTCCACATCCATTTTTGCCAGATTTCGTAATAAGCTGTAATCACAAACAAAATCCAAATGGACTTGAGCATTACCCAGTAATAAGGTTTTATCACAGTCAACTCCTTGACTTTATTTGAAACCTTTTAAACAGGTCTGGTCTTATAGGTCTCCACCTTGCCATTTGCCCCAATCTTTCTCTTAAAGACCCATATTCACACTATTGGCACTATGCCTTTTTGTGGAGTAACCAGAGTCTATACTTGGTTCTCATACATGGAGTCCATTTCGGATTTCATGGCCATTTGCCATTTCTCTGAGTGTCTTCTACTCATAGCCTCATTGTATATAACTGGATCATCATCCTCTATGATGCGTACCTCATCATCATCCTCTATGATGAATCCATACCTCCCAGGTATCTTCGGTACTCTTCCAGATTTACGATTCAGTTGTGGTACAATAGGTCTATCTACAGGTTCCTCGATTCGACTTAAAGTGTTTTGTGGTTCTTGAACTCCTTCAAGATCTTTTACCCTCCCACTAGCTCCTTCAATGATAAACACCTTTATCTAAGAAGGCAGCGTGTAGGATTATAGTAATAATACCCTAAACTTACTTTAGGATATCCCACAAGTCTGCACTTGTCAGATTTTGTCCCAAACTTATCTTTGAAACCTTTTCACATAAGCTGGACAACCCTTATCTTAACATACTTAAGATTAGGAATCCTCCCTATCCATAACTTTTATGGAGTCTTGGGGCCGGATTTTGAGTTTACCTTATTATGTAGATATGCAGTCGTTTCTAGGGTATAACCCTAGATGGATACTAGAATGTCGGTAAAAATCATTATGGACTGCACCATGTCCAACAAGGTACAATTTCTCCTTTTAGATACACCAATCAATTATTGCGTATCAGAAGGTGTCCATTATGAGAAAATACCATTTTGAGATGATCTAGAAACTCATTGCACAAGTATTCTTTCCTCGATCTGATCAAAGAATCTTAATACTTTGTCAATATGTTTCACTTCTGAATTCTTTGAACCTTTCAAATGATTCAGATTTGTATTTTATCAAATACACATATTCAACTCTTTGAATGATCATCTCCTTTTCTTTTACTAGTTTGTTCAATTTGCAAAATTATTTTTCATGTAAGTCAAGTTTACAAAGTCTATCAAGTAATCTTCCAGTTTCAAACAAAACATTATCGTTATAAATAGAACAACAATTGTTCTTAAATATAATACCAAAACTTTCCTTGTCCAACAATGGAAGTAATAATGTTTCTAAAGAGAACTGAAACATAATAACAACTTATTAACTTAATAGACTTGCCCGTAGGCAATGCTAAACTATAAGTTCCTATGGTTAATGCAACAACCTTTGCTCCATTCCCACACATAAGATTTACTTAATCTTTGTTTAGCTTTCTACTTCTGCTTAGTCTCTGCATTGGATTGCATATGTGAGAACTACAGCCGGTATCCAATACCCAAGTAGAACCTTGATTTACAGAAAAAATTTATTTCAATCATGAACAAATCTATATCTGTAACCGAAGCTTCATTAAGCTTCTTCTGGTTACCCTCTGCAAGATTCTCCTTACAGTTTACTTTCCAGTATCCAGGCTTATTTGCAGTGGAAGCAAACTCCTTTGCTATCTGCATCAGTCTTGTTCTTATTGTCCTTTATTTTTGCCTTTCCATTTACCTTCTTTGAATTGTTCTTCTTTTAAGAAGATCCTTTGGCCCTCTTCCGCTTCCTGGAAGAATCATCTACCAGTAAGACTTGGTTTTTCTTGGTTGGAAATTGACTCTTTACTGTTTTCAACATGTTTAAGCAACTCAGGCAGGCTGACATATAGCTTTTTCATGTGAAATTCACAACAATTTGTGAGAAAGAGTCCGGAAGTGATTGCAAGATCAAATCTTGGATCAACTCTCCATCCATTAAAACCCAGTTGTCCCAATTGTTCAATCATATTGATCATTTTAGGACATTTGTCTATACTGTAGTGCCATCGATCATTCTAGATCGGAAGAGCTCCTTAGATATCTGATATCTAATAGTCCTACTTTCCTCACCCTTCAACTCCTTGAAGGTGCCGGAGTACAGTAGGAGCATCCATAGTTTCATGCTGACGCTGAAGCTCATTACTCATGGATGCTAGCATGATGCATTGAGCCAACTGTGCATCATCTTGCCACTTTCTAAAAGTAGCAATCTCTTCCTCAGAGGCATTGTCTGCAACCATTGCAGGGATAAGCATATTAAAGACATAAGATAGCTTTTCAGCCTTGAGAACTATTCTCAAATTTTTTTAACCAGTCCTTTTAATTTGGTCCGGTTAATTAGCATCTAATATGCTCCGCAGTGATAGTGAATTAGACATCGTAAAATTCTGTAAATGAATTTGTAATTTAACAACATTTTAGCATACATTCATTTTAATTAATTACCAAAATAAATTAGGTCTTTATTTTAAATTGGTATCTCCCACTATTTTCATCAAACTATATTACCTTCAATATATAGTTCGGCAAATCTAATTAAAGATTTGCTAGTGAGAATAAGGATCTCATTTCAAATGTATATAGCCTTGTGTGACACAACAAACGATATATAAATAAATAGGTAGACAACTATTGTCAATTACATCACTATGTAACTCCTTTCAATTTGCCTCTTAGATTATTTTGATCAAGTGTGACACATCCGAATCAAAATTATCCAAGTTAAGTCCAACCTAGCACTTTCATATATTCGAAAGAAAAACACTGTCCTTGTGTGACACAACAAAACAGCATCGTTCAGTCTATGTATAAGCATCAAATGTGATAAAGCAACATCTTAAATATTTAATACTTGCCTTGTGTGACACAACAAACTTATATTAAATATTTAATACTCTATCGCTTTACCATGCTAGAATGCGACGTTCGATATTCCAAATATCTTTGAATGCTTAGGACTTAATATAATTTTTTTGAGGGGTTTGTTATTATTTGTCTCATCTTGTTTAGTGCGAATGCACATATATATATAAAATACGCGTCATATTATTAAACATGCGAAGCATGTTGTATAATATATAATATATACATAGTAAGCATGCACATATAGAATACTATATTCTACCCGGATTGATTATGGATTTTTATTCTAGTTTAGTTCACTAGAGCCATCAAGTGAACCAAAAGGTCAAACCTAGGGTGCAAGAATTAAATTTAAATATAACTATTACATTTAAACTCGGGCTCCATTACAAACGGGTCTTCAAGTGCTCCTTGCTCTTTTGTCTTCAATTCTTCAAAATTAATTCTAACTAGTCCTATTACAAAAACTATTTACAATAAATAGAAACCTTGATCAGCAGTCAAGAGGAAGTACATAGGAGGGAGATAGAATTAACATTAAGAAAAAATTAGAGAAGACGAGGTACGCAGATCCCATTTATAAAAACCCATACATTCAAGCATCCACTAAAATAAATCCAATCACACATTGGTCAATAGTCCATAATCAATCCCTATTTATTATCATACATATCTCTATATGTATCAATAAATAACATTCATCCCATGAATAATAAAATCATTCCATATATGCATTGATATCATTTAATAGGCAATATTAGTTAGTATAAAATTCAATTTCAACTCCAATTAGTTATCATGGAATCCAATTCCAACTCTAATTAGTTATCATGAAATCCAATTTCAATTAAAATAAACTTCTTTATTTTAATCATATTCCAAATCAAAATAAACCCTTTTATTTTAATTTATCCAATTTTTTGAATAAAATAAACTCCTTTATTTTTAATCAAATTCCAAATCAAAATAAACTCCTTTATTTTAATTAATATGGAAACCAATTTCAAGTTTAAAATAAACACCTTTATTTTTAACTTAAAATTGTTGAAAAATAAAATATGTTGAATCCTATTCCTTATCAAAATAAACATCTTTATTTTTTAAGGAAACATGGAATCCTATTCCATATGTGAATAAACTCCTTTATTCTAGGAAACATGGAATCCTATTCCATATGTGAACAAACTCCTTTATTCTAGGAAACATGGAATCCTATTCCATATATGAATAAACTACTTTATTCTAGTTAACGTAGAATCCAATTCCAAGTTCAAATAAAACTTTTAATTTTAATTATATTCCAATTCAAAATAAATCTTTTATCTTAATTGAAAAAAAATAAAATCAAAATAAATAAATAAAATAAATAAAATAAATAAAATAATTTTACACAAACAATTATGCCCAATTAAATTGTTCTTAACACATATCAATGTATATACAGAATCAAAACAATTAATAATTCGCATAAAGTTTGGCTCTTGATACCACTGTTAGGTTTGTATAACGCGAACATGCAATCAAATTACATTAATAAAGTGGAAGCGCGATAAAATCAGATTTTAAAATTTTATACAAACCATCACCATGATCTTTCTTTATGCACAATTATTAATTAAACGAAAGAGATGGAGAATAAGAATTATACCCTTGTAGAATTCTAGCTTCCTCAGGTACAAGTTCACCTCCAATTCCTTCGCGTTCTCCTTGAATTCTACCGATTAAATTCCTTCCTTTGATCAACGTTAGCCACCCAAGTGTTTGGCCTCTAGAGGTGATCCACCAAGGAATAATACTTGTTCAAGAAGATGGGTGTTGGCAAAACCCTAGTTTCTATCTCTATAGAAATTGTAAGTACTCTCTACAATTCTTATGCAAGAGTGTGTAACCCTAATC
Organism: Aralia elata; assembly: GCA_034770075.1. Lineage (NCBI taxonomy): Eukaryota > Viridiplantae > Streptophyta > Magnoliopsida > Apiales > Araliaceae > Aralia > Aralia elata. The sequence goes on along the minus strand of CM068386.1, from coordinate 47,183,493 downwards.
TATGATAAGACTTCTCTTATTTATAGATGTAGGAAAACCCTTCCCTAAACTATTTAGGATTAGGGTTTCTATTCTAATTAAACTCCTTTAATTAAATTAAACTCCTAATCCAATTAGGAATTCATGTGAGAGTACTTCTATTAATTAATTCTCAATCCCTATTAGGAATTAAATAATAGTAATAGTAATAATAATAATAAGACTCCTCTTATTAATTTATATTTAATATTTCTAAAATATTAAATAATAAATATTAAGCTATTTAATTTATTCTATCTCCATAGACTAAATTAAATACACTTAACTTATTATTACAATTATGTCATTTATTTCTTAAATAAATATTTTCCTTTTGCGGTGTGACCCTTTAGGTTCTCCATATTAAACCGGTTGTGAATAAATAAATTAAAACAATTCTAATCTTATTTAAATAAATAAATTAAACTATTTAATTCATTTAAATAAATAATATTTATTCTACAATAAGGGTAAGCCCCTTTAGCGATCAACGACTTTTCAGATAATATAGATTTCAACATTAATCATAAAAGAACCTTTCAGTGCATAGTTACCGTACAATTCAATCCTTCTACCATACAATGTCCCAATTAAATATAAGACATGAAATTACTGTCAAGTCTTATTTTATTTAATTATATGTATTTCGATTCTGAAATGCACAACTCTGATTAATACAAATTAGAAACTCCTTTCTAATTTCATTCTGCTTTGGCCAAAGACTTCTGAGTCGTCATTTATCGAATCACATAGGATATTCTCTCCTTTTACTAGAAGTGATAGATTCTTTGTTGATCATTCACCTATTTTCATGTACAACTTATTATACCCAATCATACTCTTTGATATACCCTAAAGGTCTTAAGGGACATGTCAAAGTATAACTCATCATACACAAGATACTATGATGATCTCAAGTCCAAGGATCACTTGTACTACTATCACTAGAGGAATTCCTATTGACAGGCGAGTAAAACTCCATTAGGTATTCCTTAGCGAGCCACGTTCAGTGAACTTATTCTCTAATAAGCACCTACATACTTGCTTTAGTGTCTCCACACAAATGATTATGAGATCAATCATTCTCTTCATAAGAGCAAGCAACGTATGTACTAATCTATCCGGATTCACTAATCCCTTTTTTAGTAATCCATCGATTAGGAACAATTTAAGTTTGTGAGCTATCTAGAATTTAGATCTCATTAGCATGATCACCATCATGATTCTAAAAGCATTGCTCAAAACTATGGGTTTATCACATTTAATATAACAACACTATATAGATAATGTAAAATGCCTTTTAACAACCGAATAAGATTATAAAGTATATGCTACATCATATCAAATATGATTGGCTTGTGTGCATACTACTTTCAGCTCCTCCTCCTCAACTCTACTAGGCTCACCTATCGCTGCCATCCTACAACCACAGCACAAAACAAACAAACAAACTCTATCAGTATCCCACAGTAAACTATAAATTCATTGTATGAAATGAGAATATATTTCACGACCCTACTAACTCCCTACGACATGTCTATAGCAACTAAAACTCTACATGAGTTTTATCTCCTTCCATTCCCCCTGTCTTCTCTAAGGTTATAGCCTAAGAACTCCCTCTTTCCTAAGGTTTATAACTTATAGCTTTGATACCAACCTATGACGCCCCCAAATTCGGGTACCTGTAACTTGAATCTGGTGCTTCACGATCCATCTCATACAACATACTAATATCAGCTAATAGCGGAATAATAGGAATATTTATATTGATATAACATAAATATTTCTGTCCCAAGTCTCGCAACTATTACTAATCCGAAAACATACTTAATCCAAGACATAACTTAATACATGATACCAAATAAGTCCTATTACAAAATAATAATAAACTTCTACTATGAAGGAACAAAGCTACGCCATAGCCTTGCCCTTGCCCTTGTCTTTTCCTGAGGTTCCACTGTGTTCTACCTTAACTGAAATGTTTAAGGGAAGCAAGAGTGGGCAACAATTTGCTCAGCAAGTAATATAACAATAAATGTGAATGAGTGTATACAAAGTTCGTATAATCAAGGGTATAAGGATAGCTCAGGAATTAAAATAAGGATGTTGTGAACAAGTACACATCAATGGTTTTAATACTGTCCTTTGAATTAAAATATTGAGTGACTATGGACCGAAGGATTGTTAAAGGAATCCAAAGGTTTCCACAGTTTCAAATTAATGAGTATTTAATTTTGAGTAGTCACTATGGACCAAGAACTTCTACTAGAATTAATAGTATTACACTGATAACCCACAATATAAACAAATGCAATAGATGATCAGTCTAAAGTACCCTATGTTATGCATAACACTCAAACATGTTGTTCACGCATGTGTTGATTTCCCAACATATAGTTATCCCTTCTGTGAGGGTTGTTCATCTCAGCAGATTATAAGAGTCCACGCCAAGTCAATTGGTTTGGATATCTTTTCAAATTTATAGATAATGGTCTAGCCAAATCAAATGGCTTAGACACCTTTTCTTAATACACTTCAGAACGATTCACACACTCAAGGTATGCAACATGAGTTCAAGAATATAATTGTAATTTTAATTCAAGAGCATGAATAATAACTTCCAAAATATTTGATAACACAAGAGTTATTCAATAAAATGATTATACAATCAATAGATGTATTTGTCCATATAGGTAGTTGATATAACAACAATTGAACTTGCACAATATCCAAAGTTGTGTAAGTTAGGGAACTTGCCTTTCGCGTAGCTTACAAGTCTAAAGCTTAACGTCACTGCAAAGTCTTATATTATCCTATTTATGTGCGTGTATATATATATATATATACATATATATATATACATATATATATATATACACACACACACACGTTAGTCATACAAGTTCGATATGTAATCCAACAATCTTACATTCCTATGATACACAAGTACAATCACAGTTGCTAAACATATATTTTCAGTTCTATCTTAGTTACACAATCAGACCATATGGTTACCACATTAACGTTGGTTTACTGTTGGAAGCTTTACTCATAAAACTTGTAAACTGTTAAATTCTTGATTCCATACCACGCTTGAACACTTTAGATATCATTCCAATCATGTATTACAACTTAAGTCACTAATGTACACATGCTACAAAGTTCAGTCCACAATTAAAAAGGTCAGACAGTTCTGCAGTGGAGCGTAGCTGCGCTACATTTTGACCTGGGAGTGGCGCAGCTGCGCTGCTCCCTGATCAGACCAGAGTTGGTTTTCCTCTTACACAGATTCATTCTTAGCATGTTATGATATCGATACAAATCAGGAGCACATGTTAAGAGGTATTGGACTAGGTTTGGTCCCCTATTTTTACTTTCAAACAAGTTATAGTTTTAGTAGGAAAATTTCTATTTAACAAGACTAAAAGAGTTTATGCAACAAGGACTAGCTACATTAGTCATTAAACCACATCACCATGCTAAATAAATCTTTGGTACACATGCTCACATGTAACTGACTCATTTACACATAGTTAGTATAGTCCATCATTTGAGAACTTACTTTAAAATATGCTTGTATATTCTATATCATGTTTAACTAGTTGGGTACACATGTTTAAAGGTATAAGGAGTTCTATCATACATGCTCAAAAATCAGAATACATGTAACTCAATGTTTCATCAATCTTAGCTTTAAATTTCTAAGTTTTCCTTTCAAAATCTATACTAAACCGAACTAATTATGCAAAGCGACTACGAATCATATTTCATGCTCATTTGTACACATAACTAAATCACATACATAAGCTAGAAAGATCAGAACTTAAAAGGCACAAGGTTCGTCATGGTTTGTTTTTCAAAACTTCAAGTTTTCTTTTAAAATCATTCTAACCCAAGCTAATGCAACTTATTACATGCAAAACAACTTTAAATTATATGTTAGACTTATTTACAAACTTAGTCAAGTCAAACTAACATGCTCAGAATATCAGAAGGAAATAAAAATTGGTTTTCAAGACTGGTAGACGGCGCAGCTGCGCTGGTTTATACTACAGAAGTGGCGCAGCTGCGCCACTTTGACTCAGCACCAGACTTGAGCTCTGTTTCTGCAGAATTCTACAATGCACACGGTCTAACCCTTCTAAATGAAACTTAGACCAATCACCTTGTATCCATAACACACACATAAACTTAGATAGCATTAACACATCAATTACCAAGCTAATTAACAAGAGATTCATGTACATTCTAAGAATTGTCAAGTTTTGAAATCAAAGGCATGTTAGAAGTAATATTACCTTATTGAAGCTAAATTGCTAACTTTTGCTCCCACAATCTCAGATTGCTCTCCAATTTCACAACACTCACTCTCCTATATTGACTGATATTAATTCTAGCAACTGGAATTTGAGAAGGGAGGACTCCTATTTATAGGAAAATTATTGCCCAAGGTTGAACTTTGTCTAACGACTTAAACCAGCAGGAAGGAGAAGAAGCCATTGGTTAATAAGGAGTTGATGGAAAGTGATCAACTGCCCCCCACCACCATTCCTAAAGCCATCATTTTCTTTCTTTGATTTTCAGCAAAGTGGGTGCTAGGCCATTGGCCTATATACGACTGAGGAAACTTTTGGGGCAAGGAATATGGGACTAGCACTTTGGTATACTGCATCACGGATTTGGGCATTAGCACTTCTAATGTGGGTTCCTTTTTGGGCTCATAAGATAAAATTTAATGACTTAATATTACCCTCTTGATTTATAATATTGGGTCATTGTCATTCTACAATTTGTTGGACTAGGGTAAAAATTTAGTTGGGTACTAGTAACTCATTATTATAATTACACATATATACCAAAATTAATAAGTAATAAGACCATAAATACCAAATTAATAATTAATAACAGACATAAACTTAGTTTATGCACGATGCAAATTTTATTGAATTCAATATTTAAATAACCATGTAACCCATGTAATTGCACATAACAACAATGAAATAAATAATATTAATTAACCCATCACATTATCTAATTATTCCCTTTATTACTATAATAACTTACTTATTTCCTCACTTTGCCACACTAGACATATTTCATAAGCTTGATCAAGCTCATCATTATTGCCACCACGTTTCTTGATTATCACATATTTAATTCAATTTAAATTGAATCATCACATTCCAAGGCACACATAAATACATATGTATTCAACATGAATATTCAAAGATTTTCATCTTCTAATATTATTAATAAAAATCACGGATATTACACGAAGCATCTTAAATCATCCTTTAATTAATCTTTATTACGTTCGCCTTTATAGCTCAGAACAATGTAGCATAACGTTACATGACTACTCAGTGCTCGGAGGTCGACACACATTGGTTTACTTCCCATTTAGTCTAATTCCTAACTTAGATTTACATTTCAAAGTCCCTCTATGACTTTATTAACTTCATTTCATTTCATATGGTTTGCGTTTTATAATTTAATTCACACAACTAGACTTCAAAAACGTCTCTCAGCGTCGCGGCGTTCGGAAACGTAATCTTATTCGGTTATTAAAGGCATTTTATATTATCTACATGGTGTTGTTATATTAAATGTGATAAACCCATAGTTTTGAGCAATGCTTTTAGAATCATGATGGGGATCATGCTAATGAGATCTAAATTCTAGATAGCTCACAAACTTAAATTGTTCCTAATCGATGGATTACTAAAAAGGGGATTAGTGAATCCGGATAGATTAGTACATACGTTGCTTGCTCTTATGAAGAGAATGATTGATCTCATAATCATTTGTGTGGAGACACTAAAGCAAGTATGTAGGTGCTTATTAGAGAATAAGTTCACTGAACGTGGCTCGCTAAGGAATACCTAATGGAGTTTTACTCGCCTGTCAATAGGAATTCCTTTAGTGATAGTAGTACAAGTGATCCTTGGACTTGAGATCATCATAGTATCTTGTGTATGATGAGTTATACTTTGACATGTCCCTTAAGACCTTTAGGGTATATCAAAGGGTATGATTGGGTATAACAAGTTGTACATGGAGATAGGTGAATGATCAACAAAGAATCTACCACTTCTAGTAAAAGGAGAGAATGTCCTATGTGATTCGATAAATGACGACCCAGAAGTCTTTGGCCAAAGCAGAATGAAATTAGAAAAGAGTTTCTAATTTGCATTAATCAGAGTTGTGCATTTCAGAATCGAAATACATATAATTAAATAAAATAAGACTTGACAGTAATTCCATGTCTTATATTTAATTGGGACATTGTATGGTAGAAGGATTGAATTGTACGGTAACTATGCATTGAAAGGTTCTTTTATGATTAATGTTGAAATCTATATTATCTGGAAAGTCGTTGATCGCTAAGGGGGCTTACCCTTATTGTAGAATAAATATTATTTATTTAAATAAATTAAATTGTTTAATTTATTTATTTAAATAAGATTAGAATTGTTCTAATTGATTTATTCACAACCGGTTTAATATGGAGAACCTAAAGGGTCACACCGCAAAAGGAAAATATTTATTTAAGAAGTAAATGGCATAATTGTAATAATAAGTTAAGTGTATTTAATTTAGTCTATGGAGATAGAATAAATTAAATAGCTTAATATTTATTATTTTAATATTTTAGAAATATTAAATATAAATTAATAAGAGGAGTCTTATTATTATTATTACTATTACTATTATTTAATTCCTAATAGGGATTGGGAATTAATTAATAGAAGTACTCTCACATGAATTCCTAATTGGATTAGGAGTTTAATTTAATTAAAGGAGTTTAATTAGAATAGAAACCCTAATCCTAAATAGTTTAGGGAAGGGTTTTCCTACATCTATAAATAAGAGAAGTCTTATCATAGATTAGGGTTACACACTCTTGCATAAGAATTGTAGAGAGTACTTACAATTTCTATAGAGATAGAAATTAGGGTTTTGTCAACACCCATCTTCTTGAACAAGTATTATTCCTTGGTGGATCACCTCTAGAGGCCAAACAATTGGGTGGCTAACGTTGATCAAAGGAAGGAATTTAATCGGTGGAATTCAAGGAGAACGCGAAGGAATTGGAGGTGAACTTGTACCTGAGGAAGCTAGAATTCTACAAGGGTATAATTCTTATTCTCCATCTCTTTCGTTTAATTAATAATTGTGCATAAAGAAAGATCATGGTGATGGTTTGTATAAAATTTTAAAATCTGATTTTATCGCGCTTCCGCTTTATTAATGTAATTTGATTGCATGTTCGCGTTATACAAACCTAACACCTCCTCCTTTTTTTTTTGGACCCTACGGGAAATGCTGCCGTAGTTACCGCTTTGGATCTGTTCTGCAGCTGTTTCCAAAGCTGTGAGATCCCGAATTTTGCCGGATTTCAAGCCCATATCCACCATTTCTCCGTGCTTAATCATCTCAGCAAAGGGTCTACCAATCCCAGAGATAACCCGCTCATAATACGGGGCTTCCTGAATGTCAACGAAAGTCATCACCATCTCTGACTCGCTCATTGGAGGATTCACTTGGGCAGCCATACCCCTCCATCGTTGTGCATAGTCCCTGAAGGATTCCCTGGGTTGCTTTTTAACTTTTGTCATTTGGTATCTATCCGGGGCCATTTGTGCCTGGAAGCTATACTATGTTAAGAAGGTGTGGGCCAACTCCTCCCAATTGTGAATCCGGGCACTGTCAAGACGGGCATACCAGATTCTCGCTTCTCCTGTCAAACTCTTTTGGAACAGTTGCATTCTTAGACCTTCGTCCTCTGCATAAGATCCCAACTCCCCAATGTAGATTTTCAGATGGGTATAAGGATCCCCTTTCCCATTGTATTTCTCAAACTCGGGGACCTTGAACTTTTCTGGATATCTGGCTCCAGGGAAGACACACAGATCCGCATAATTAACCCTACCCAGGGAGCCTATGCCTTTGAGAGATTGGATGGTCTCCTCCATCTGTTTCATCTTCCTCCGAAGGTCATCAGTATCTCCCTCCTCTGGAATCATGATTACTGTCTTGTTGAGGGCAGGAATGACCTTTGGGAGGACCGGCTCATCCTTAAGCTGATGTTGGTTATTCTTAAACAGGACTGCATCATCCTTAGGAGGATTCTGGTCACCCCCCGGTGGCGGTATATTATGTGGTCCCTGGTTTGATGAATCCTGTCTGACTAGGAACTGTTCTTTTAGCATTGTGGCCATTTCCATCATCTATTTTTTAAAGTCATCAAACTCTTCCCGAGATATGGAACTATGATTTGGAAGATCAGCCATTTCAGAATTAGAGACCTGGGCTTTCTTAGACTGCGAACGGGTTTGAGGAGCAATCCTACAAAACAACGGTTCGAAGTTTAGTCCTGGGGAATAAAAACGTGGATGCATGCTAAAGCCGTAAATTTTTTTTGTATTTTTGGGTTTTTTAATCTTTCCTTGTAAAACAGAAAGTTAGTAGTCCTTTAATACAATACGAATGCTAAACATGAATTTATGCTTCCCCAGCTGTTCCCTGCAAAGCATGGAGGTCAGTACTGTTTGTCAACAAGGGAAGTATTTATGCATTCTGAATGGGATCATGACATTCATATGCGCAACTGTAAAAAGGCATGAAGAGACTTTTCCTGCGTTGGGTTAATCTGAGGCTGACCTATCCTAGGGTTACTCTCACGGGCTTTTCGGCATGAAGGTCCCCAAATCTTCGCAATCTACTCGTTTGAGCCCTTTCGATTTGAGCGGATTTGGGTGGTGCGTTTCCTGAGCCATCTCCGGGGAGCAGCCCCTTCGAGTCCAGTAATAAGCAACCGACAGGTTCGCCTCAGGAGGAGGTACTCTCTCAACATACATTCACATTCATCGTCCTCACCGTATGCAAATGATTACTTAAAGGTAAAGCAAAATCATTAAATCATTCAATTATTGGGCAAAACACACCTTCACACAACAAGAGTAAAAATCAAAATATCGCACACACACACATTTTATGAATTTTAAAAGGATAGGATAGCATCAAGAGTTGAACGCGGCTTAAGCCCTCTAAGGTCCCCAGCAGAGTCGCCAGCTGTCGACGCCGGGTTTTCTCATCTCTTGTCCTTTTCCTATTTTAGCCTTTTGGTTTTGGTGATTTTGGGGAAAAGGTCGGCACTTAATATCGACGGGGTTTTGAAAGATTTGTTTTTATGATGAGCCAATTAACCAGAGTCGCCAGTTGGTATATTTTGAAATGGATGTACCAACTCATCCGAGTTTTCATATTTTTAAATCGCTGGCTCATGTGTGACTCCGAATAAATTGGTCTGCGAAACGAGATTCATAGAGTTCGGGGGCTTGCTTAAGCGAGGGGAAGGTGTTAGGCACCCCCCGACTTCCGTGAAACACGGTTACCGCAATCTTGATGCTTTTCCTATCCTTTAATTCATGAAACGTGTATGCGTGCGTGTGTGTGGGTGTGTGTGTGCCTAAATGAATGTTGTGGTGAATTTGTATGAAAGAATCATTTGGATTTTTAGGGAAAATCGTGCCTCTAGTCTTGAGAGTGCTTCAAAATGTCTTTTCGATATTTGCGAGAAAGCCTTATTTTTTTATTGAGAAAGATTTGATTTTAATTGGCAAAAGCTATGCGATTTTTTACTAAGTGTGGTTTTGGTAAAACATGAGTTTATCAAACCTTAGCCAAAATAGGAATCGAGATTTATACGTTGCTTTCATAAATGATAGGCAATTTCTAGGATCTCTTTCGCCCTATGTATCAAGGTTTGATAAAACGTTTATTTCCTTTTTATAAACCATTTTTTTGTGATATTTGGACACAACTTCTCTTTATGCTTTCTCGTAAAATAGGAATCGACTTTCATTAGCCCTTCCCATTTTTAGCCTCGTGACGCTAATACCCTACTTTGATTAATTTTAGAAAAATCTTTATTGTTTTGGCTTTGAAATTTCTTGCTTGGCGTTACAAATCAAATTAAACATCAAACGCGTAGGGGGCTATTCACGGGCATGTAAGCCATCAAAATATCCCCGAACGCCAACAATCACATATTTCACTACTATGGGGCCTTAAACCCGATTCTCGCCTAAGCGTCGTTTTAAGGCCCAACGATTACATATTACAAAAAACGAACTACTTGCAACTATTACATATGTCAAAACGTCCATCATCGGATTTGGACCATCTGGGGTCGCGTTCCTAGGCTCACACCCGAGATTACTATATGCCCACAAAATGAATACTACGGAACTAACCAACACGGATTTGCCTAATACACCATGATATCCGAAAATGGTAATCTAAATAAATTACAACCAAATAAATCACCATAAACAAGCTAGGAATTTCACCAATCGGATATCCTCGGATTATTAGGAAGAATTTTGTTCCGATGGAACCCTCACTAATAATCCCTAATCCATGATTGTTCAACAAGATACATGAAAATTACATTTAATCCAACCCAATAATATGATATAAATTGCTAGAACAAAGGGAATTTTTACCTTGCAAATGATCTCAAATGGATGTGAACTTGTGTGTTTGATTAGGATAAAGAGTGTATTTGGTACAATCAAAATCAAAAGAATATAAATCCTCTCTTTTTTCTCTCTTTTCTTCCTATTTTGTTGCAAAATCTCCTCTTTTTCCTCTCTATTTCCGTGCTTCTTGCTGCTGAATTCTCCTTCTTCTCTCCCAATTCCTTCAACTTCTAACCTTCTATATGTTGCAACGCAACTGGGCTAAAATAGGCTGGCTGGCCGCCTGCCTTCCACTCACCCCGATTTCGAGTTCCGTGTTTCGATCTCCGTGTTTTCAAAAGGCGCACTATTTGGCCGCAGATCAATCCGCGGCTGGACGGTTTGACTTTCTCGATTTTCGTGCCCTGCCTCGATTTCCGTGCCGTGATGTCGGTTTTCGCTGTCAGGCTCGTAATCTGCAGTCCGGGAATTTCCGGGAGACGTGCCGCCTCATTCGGGGATGCCTGTTTCGGATGGCCTTATTGTCACGTCAGCCTTGGTCGCCAAACATTGCGGTGGTGTTGGGCGTTCGCATTGGTGCCCACTCCTTCGATCCCGCAAGCCGGTTCAATTGACGATTTTGCCCTCCTGTCATGGTTAGTACAGGGAACGCAAAATTTGGGTGTCTACATATCTTTACATAATCTCTTTCCTTAATTCACGTAAGGTTAAAGGTAACATAATACCTTGTTCTTAACATACATTCAAGTATTGTTTCATTCGGGGTTTTGAATTTTGTAACCCTTATTTTCTCAATTCTCTTTCAAATAATAAACCGTATAGGTTTTTTCTTAGAAATTTTCAATAAATCTACAAATTCCTATCGAGGTTTTATTCTTTAACCTTTAATAATCATCCAAGATTTTATTAATAAATCTTATAAATTCTCGGGTCGTCACATTCTTCTCCCCTTATAAGGATTCCGTCTCCGGAATCACTATTATACTAAAAGTATATTCATCGCAACTAGGTTTTCAACTTAACCTTTATCTGATCACATCTGATTACATTCTCAATTTAATGAGTACATATTATTTCCTTCTATGAGGATCTTTTCCATCATCACTAGTTACCATAACCTCTCTTTAAGGAGTTAAAATAACTTTTCATATCATGATGAGGGGTCATGTAGACCATGAACACATAGTTTTAACGGTAGTCACACCGCAAAACGGTAATTTACAAGGTATGTTTACAATCACGAAGAAGGTAAACTACCTAGTCGGGTACGTTAGGTGTTCAGCCTATTTCACCTTAGTTTTCGGAACGACTATATGCGTTCTTAAATTGGAATATATTATCCAACTTATATACCCCCATTTTTCGGGGTTGTTCACCTCAGCCTTAGCATAAGACTCTGCACCAAAATAATTTGGTTCGGGATAAATTCTCAAAGAGATTACTTGAATTTTCATGAACATTTGTCTAGCTGAATCAATTAGCTTCAACATATACCAATAATTCGAACATCAATCGAAACATTTGTCGAACCACTTAAATTGGCATTGACTTTTCTTTAACTGGTTCAAAATTCTGAAAATCATTTTATGACGTCATGATACCGCACTGTATTTACAGTCCGTTGAGGATTCTGTCATTTTGTAACTTTGTCACACTACATCATACCATAATGGGCTGACGATCCTTAGATCACATCCAAGACTAGGTTAATCTGCATTGATTACTCCATCATCTGTCATTCTACACCAGGTTATATGATGTATTGATGACTATTTAAAATACATTTTGATATTTTAAATCATTTTTGTCTAGCCGAAACAAATAGCGTAGACTCTTCTTTAAACAGTTCAAAACAAAAATCATTCTTTTGGTGTTATCATGCCGCAATAGGTAATGATGCGTTAGTAGTTCGAAGCCCACTTCTACACAGTCGTCACTCTGTTTTGAGGATAACAAAAATTTTATTTTTATTTTTAAAGACACATTAGTGCGAATTTAGCTTGATGTCAAAAATTTGGAAGTCTAGCATAGCTAGAAGATTTGGAATACCTATGCTTCTACCATCAACTTCAATTCTTCTAATGATCCATTGCCTAATAATTCTATCTATTTCTATCATCCTTAAAACTTACTATACTAGAATCCTTAATTCTTCATCCACAACCTTTCTATACTCCAGTACAGTTCATCAAACATACCATACGTTAGGAGTTCAGGAACTTACCACAATCATATGGGTTTAGGAACTTATCCTAGTCAGACCAAAATCGTCCATTCGCTGAGGGGTTCCACCATACGATTAAGAGTCACGAACTTACTATACGTATGAGTTTAAAGAACTCGCACTTAATCTTAACATTCTCTAACTATCCGTTATACACATGAGAAAAGAATCACTTTCTCAACATACATATAGCGAATAGCGCGACACTAGGTTCCAATGATTATCAATATAGGAAGCTAAGTGGTTGTCGAACCAACTCGACCACTAATCAATATAGGAAGCTGAGCGGTTGTTAAATCATGGACAAATCCCGTCCCATACCAAGACTTGTTCAACTCAACCACTATATTAATATAGGAAGCTAAGTGATTTTCAAACCAAACACAAATTCCCGTCCCATACCAGGAATCGTACAACTCAGCCACTAACATGAGTTCTCAATTGAAAACCCACATAATCCTAATCTTATCTTATTCTTTGCTCAATATGAACTTTCATTTAATTCATATATCAACATTAATCACTCTTTCATGAGTTTACATAGTACAATTTCATAGTACAACTTTCGTACAACAATTCTGTTATAACATTTTCAATCATTCGGTTGATCATCTATCATTCCATGTCTTAATCAGATCACGTTGTGATCTTTCTTATAATCATATTATATCACGATTCTTTCCTATCTCATGATCGTTTTGTTTTACGATCTTTTTACTTTTCCTTTAATCATATTATATAATGATTTCCTTTAAGCTTTTAGCCTTATAGACTTTGTCTATTCATCATTACTCGTCCTCTTTATTATCAGAGTCGGGTAACTCCAGATTCTTATTTTTATAACTTTTTAAGATTCTTCTTTGAATCTTATTTATCTTTTTCTTTACTTAATAATGAATTTCCAAAAATTCATCTTTTAACACTTAAACTCTATTTGAGTTTATTCCTTATCCTTATCCCTGCGGTTATAGCCTAAGTGACCTCTACCTAAGGTTTATAACCTACAGCTCTGATACCAACCTGTGAGGCCCTCAAACCCGGGTCCTTTGAACCTCGGACCTGGTGCGTCACGATATATCATATTTACAACTACTGCGGAAGATATAAACATAAATTGTTTATACAATAATCTCTGCTACATATCCCAAGGTCTATAACCTTTATTTTAATACATATTTACCTTTAAATTCACAAAAGGTTTACACAATTAACTTACATCAAATAACTAATTTAGTTATCATGCATAATACTATGATCTTATCCTTTGCTTCTGACTCTGTCTTTCCTCGAACATTCGCTTTAAATCTGAAATTTGTTATCATGATATAGCAAGGGTGAGCAACGACTTTGCTCAGCAAGTTTAAATACAATAAAGATATATCATGATTGAAAGAATGAATAAGCTTTAGAGTTTTTCAATAATATAATACTTATGAAAGAGCATGAATCAAAATTTCAATGATTGAATGACTGAATTCAATAATACAGGGTGTCAATAATGACCATGAACCAATTTAACTGAACCTTAAGGTAATGAAGGTGATCAGTCTTTCATACCTGATGAACATATGCAACATACACTATGTGCGAATCAATAATTTAAGGAGGTGGAATAATTATAAAGAATTAAACCACTAGCATGCTTGAAACATAACAACTCAAGTTTGAGTTAAGAGGAACTTGCTCAATATAAAAGTTGAGTAAGGTTAAGGAAACTTGCCTGTACCGTCGATTACTGCTACGCAATCTAACTTAATCTCTTATGAAAGACCTATCAGTTATAAGATTGATCTTTCAATTAGCATCACATATATCACCTTTTAATATCACTTTATAACACTACTTCTAATATTTAAGCACATAAGCAAATATTAGATAGCACCTTAGCGCCATACGCATTCATAATTCTAAAACTAGCACACATCGAGTCTTTAACAATGTTCAATATAATATACTGAGTGGTTTCCCACAAACAACTAACAAACTAGTTTCCGTCTCGTCTACACTGTTTTCACAGTGAGTTAGATCGGTTGCTAGTTCGTATATACCTCCGCTCCCTAAAGGAATTGCTTAGCCCAGCTACTATACGTCAACTATTTAAAGAGCACGACTGTACCACTACTTTATCATAAACTATATGACTTAACACTAAGTCTTTCATTTTATAAGTTTTTCTTTATAATCCATTAAGCCTGAATACCTAATCCAACAAGTTGGATTATCTAAACATACTAATCTAGCAGCCTGGATTTAAACTAACATCCAATCCAGTAACCTGGATTCAAATTATCCTACAATCCAGCAACTTGGATTCACTAATTCAGTAAACCATATTCACCAATTCAGCAAGCCAGATTTAATCAATTCAGCAAGCCGAATGCTACAATCCAGCAAGCTGGATTCAACTGTAAATTCCTATTTTAGTTGACACTTAAAGTCGGTTAAATGTTTAAAGCTTGACTTGACTTTGTATTGAGAGCCTCTCATTCCATATAATTGATTAAGGTTAATTATGTAACCTTTTATATCTAGTCCTTTTATATTTGTCTTCGATTGATACTTAACATTTAGTTAAGTATTAAATCTTATCTTTACATCACGCTCGATGTATAATTATTGTTAACATTAATAAGGTTAACGTTCGTCTCATCCTTCTTTAAAGTTTTCTTTTGATCGACACTTAACGTTTGGTTAAGTTAACGTAGTCGTTGTTACATCATATTAGAGGTATTACATTTGTTAACAATATTTAGTTAACAATCGTATCATATTTCTTTATGTTTTCCTTTTCATTGACAATTAACGTCCGGTTAAATAGCCTTAGTCTGAAGTTACATTATATCAATGTATTATCTTAATTAAAGTTAATTAAATAACTCTCCCATCTTGCCTTTAGGCAACTTCTTTTTAATGTTTACTTAACACTTTAGCTAAGTTCTTACTGTTAGGTTTGTATATAGCGCGAACATGTAATCAAATTACATAAATAGTGCGGAAGCGCGATAAAATCAGATTTTAAAAATTTTATACAAACCATCACCAAGATCAATCTATGTGCTCAATTAACGATATAAACGAAAGAGAAAGAGAATAAGAATTATACCCTCGTAGAACAAAGCTTCCTCAGGTACAAGTTCAACTCCTAGTCCTTCGTGTTCTCCTCGAATGCTACGGTGTGATTCCTTTCTTTGATCAACGTTAGCCACCCAAGTGTTTGGCCTCTAGAGGTGATCCACCAAGGAAGAACAAGTATTCAAGAAGTTGGGTATTTGGCAAAACCCTAGTTTCTATCTCTATAGAAATTGCTCTCCACAATCTAATGCAAGAGTGTGTAACCCTAATCTATGATAAGACCCCTCTTATTTATAGATGTAGGAATAACCCTTCCCTAAACTATTTAGGATTTGGGTTTGTATTATAATTAAACTCCTTTAATTAATAATGCTCCTAATCCAATTAGGAATCCATGGAGAGTACTTCAATTAATTAATTCCCAATCCCTATTAGGAATTAAATAATAGTAAAAGTAATAATAATAATAAGACTCCTCTTATTAATTTATATTTAATATTTCTAAAATATTAAATAATAAATATTAAGCTATTTAATTTATTCGATCTCCATAGAGTAAATTAAATACACTTAACTTATTATTACAATTATGCTATTTACTTCTTAAATAAATATTTTCCTTTTGCGGTGTGACCCTTTAGGTTCTCCATATTAAACCGGTTGTGAACAAATCAATTAGAACAATTCTAATCTTATTTAAATAAATAAATTAAACTATTTAATTCATTTAAATAAATAATATTTATTCTACAATAAGGGTAAGCCCCCTTAGCGATCAACGACTTTCCAGATAATATAGATTTCAACATTAATCACAAAAGAACCTTTGAGTAGATAGTTACCGTACAATTCAATCCTTCTACCATACAATGTCCCAATTAAATATAAGACATGGATTTACTGTCAAGTCTTATTTTATTTAATTATATGTATTTCGATTCCCAAATGCATAACTCTAAATAATGCAAATTAGAAACTCCTTTCTAATTTCATTCTGCCTTGGCCAAGGACTACTGAGTTATCATTTATCGAATCACATAGGACATTCACATCTTTTACTAGACGAGGTAGATTCTTTGTTGATCATTCACCTATCTCCATGTACAACTAATTATACCCAATCATACCCTTTGATATACCCACAAGGTCTTAAGGGACATGTCAAAGTATAACTCATCATACACAAGATACTATGATGATCTCAAGTCCAAGGATCACTTGTACTACTATCACTAGAGGAATTCCTATTGATAGGCGAGTAAAACTCCATTAGGTATTCCTTAGCGAGTCACGTTCAGTGAACTTATTCTCCAATAAGCACCTACATACTTGCTTTAGTGTCTCCACACAAATGATTATGAGATCAATCATCCTCTTCCTAAGAACAAGCAACGTATGTACTAATCTATCCGGATTCACTAATCCCCAATTTAGTAATCCAATGATTAGGAACAATTTTAGTTTGTGAGCTTTCTAGAATTTAGATCTCATTAGCATGATCACCATCATGATTCTAAAAGCATTGCTCAAAACTATGGGTTTATCACATTTAATATAACAGCACTATGTAGATAATATAAAATGCCTTTTAAGAAAATCAATTCCTTTATTAATAAATGAATAAGATTACAAAGTATATGCTACATCATATCAAATATGATTGACTTGTGTGCATACTACTTTCAATCTCCCACTTGCACTAAAGCCAATCGCCATGGTATCTAATACCCATCTTCTCTAAGTGACGATCAAACTGTTGTTGTGTTAAAGCTTTAGTAAATGGATCTGCAATGTTGTCTTGAGAGTCCACACGCTCCAGGGTGACATCTCCTCTTTCAATGATCTCTCTAATCAAATGAAACCACCACAACACGTGTTTGGATTTCTGATGAGACCTGGGTTCCTTAGCCTGCGCAACAGCTCCGTTGTTGTCACAGAATAAAGGTACTGCTCCTCTAATTCTAGGAACCACTCCAAGTTCAGTTATGAACTTCTTCATCCAAACAGCTTCCTTTGCAGCTTCACTTGCAGCTATGTACTCTGCCTCTGTCACCGAATCAGCAACTGTTTGCTGCTTGGAACTCTTCCAACTCACTGCGCCACCGTTTAAGGTAAACACGTACCCTGAAACGGATTTACTGTCATCTTGGTCCGTTTGAAAACTTGAGTCTGTATAGCCCTCTAGTTTCAATTCAGACCCACCGTAGACAAGAAATACATCCTTAGTTCTTCTCAAGTACTTTAGGATATTTTTCACTGTCTTCCAGTGCTCTTCTCCTGGATTCGACTGATATCTGCTGGTTACACTAAGTGCATGAGCGACATCTGGTCTAGTACATATCATACCGTACATGATAGATCCTATTGCGGAAGCATAAGGAATCTTACTCATACGGTCTCTCTCCTCAGGTGTCTTTGGGGCCTGTTTCTTGGAGAGATGTATTCCATGGCTCATCGGCATGAGACCTCTCTTGGAATCTTCCATGCTAAACTTCTTTAGCATCGAGTCAATGTACTTTCCTTGGGTCAAGCCCAGCATCCTTTTAGATCTATCTCTATAGATCTTTATCCCCAAAATATAGGATGCCTCACCCAAGTCCTTCATGCAGAAGTGTTTAGATAACCAAATTTTGATCGACTGTAGCATAGGAACATCATTCCCTATCAGTAATATATCTTCAACATATAATACAAGGAATGAAACAGCGCTCCCACTAACCTTCTTGTACACACAAGGTTCATCCTCATTTTTGATAAAATCAAACCTTTTGATTATCTCATCAAAATGGATGTTGCATCTTCGAGAAACTTGCTTCAACCCGTAAAGGGATCGTTGTAGCTTACAGACTTGGTTTGTTCCAACCGTTGAAACAAATCCCTCTGGCTGTATCATATATACATTCTCCTCAAGCTCTCCATTGAGGAAGGCCGTTTTCACGTCCATTTGCCAGATCTCGTAGTCATAATAAGCTGCAATTGCAAGCAAAATCCGAATGGACTTGAGCATAGCTACTGGTGAGAAGTTTTCATCATAGTCAACTCCTTATCTTTGTTTGAAACCTTTTGCAACCAGTCGGGCCTTATAGGTCTCTACCTTGCCATCTGCTCCAGTCTTTCTCTTAAAGACCCATTTACACCCAATAGGCCTAATGCCCTCAGGTGGTGAAACCAAAGTCCATACTTGGTTCTCATACATGGAGTCCATCTCGGATTTCATGGCTCCTAGCCATTTCTCTGAGTCTTCACTACTCATAGCCTCTTCGTAAGTCAATGGATCATCATCATCTATGATGTGTACCTCATCATCATCCTCTATGATGAATCCATACCTCTCAGGTATCTTCGGTACTCTTCCAGATTTACGAATAGGTAGTGGTACAGTAGGTTCTTCTACTTGGTCAGGTACCTGACTTTGATCCGTAGTATTTTGTGGTTCTTGAACTTCTTCAAGATATATCTTACTCCCACTGACCCCTTCGAGGATAAACTCCTTTTCCAAGAAGGCAGCGTGTTTCGCTACAAACACCTTTTGATCATTGGGATGATAGAAATAATACCCTACAGTTTCTTTAGGGTATCCCACAAATCTACACTTGTCGGATCTAATCTTTAGCTTATCTTGTTCAAACCTTTTGACATAAGCTGGACAACCCCAAGTCTTAACATACTTAAGATTTGGTTTCCTCCCTGTCCATATCTCATATGGGGTCTTTGGGACGGATTTGGTAGGTACCTTGTTAAGTATATATGCAGCCGTTTCTAGGGCATAACCCCAGAATGATACTGGAAGGTCGGTAAAACTCATCATGGATCGAACCATGTCCAACAATGTTCGATTTCTCCTTTCAGATACACCATTCAACTGTGGCGTCCCTGGTGGAGTCCATTGTGAGATTATACCATTTTCTTTGAGACAATTGAGAAACTCATTGGTTAAGTATTCCCCTCCTCGATCCGATCGAAGAATCTTAATACTCTTACCAGTTTGTTTCTCTACTTCACTTCTGAATTCTTTGAACTTTTCAAATGATTCAGATTTGTATTTCATTAAATACACATATCCAAATCTAGAATGATCATCAGTGAAAGTAATAAAATAAGAATACCCTCCTCGTGCATTCGTTGTCATAGGTCCACATACGTCTGTGTGTACCAACGCTAACAACTCTGTAACTCTTTCTCCTTTTCCACTAAAAGGAGATTTAGTCATTTTACCCATGAGACAAGATTCACAAGTTGGATATGATTCGTAATCAGATAGCTCTAAAAGCCCATCTTTATGCAACTTGGATAATCTTGTTTCATTGATATGACCGAGTCTACAGTGCCACATAAAGGTATAATTAATATCATCTCTTTTTCTTTTCTTAGTTTGTTCAATTTGAAGTATATTTTCATGCAAGTCAAGTATGTAAAATCCATTCAGTAAATTGCCAACACCATATAAAACATTTTTATTATAAATAGAACAACTGTTGTTCTTTATTATAATATCAAAACCATCCATATCCAATACAGAAATTGAAATAATGTTTCTAATGAGTGTTGGAACATAATAACAGTTATTTAAACTAATGAACTTGCCCGAAGGCAATGCTAAACAATAAGTCCCTACAGCCAATGCAGCAACCTTTGCTCCATTCCCAACTCGTAGGACGACTTCATCCTTGTTCAGCTTCCTACTTCTGCTTAGTCCCTGCATATTATTACATATGTGAGAACTACAGCCGGTATCCAATACCCAAGTAGAATTTTGACTTTCAGAAAAATTAATTTCAATCATGAACAAACCTAGATCAGAAGTCGAAGCTTCTCCAAGCTTCTTCTGGCCCGCAAGATACTCCTTGCAGTTCCTCTTCCAATGTCCCGGCTTATTGCAATGGTAGCAAATTCCTTTGCTATCTGGATCAGGTTTCTTATTATCCTTTTTCTTCGCCTTACCCTTAGCCTTCTTGTTTTTCTTCTTTTCAGAAGATACCTTGGGCCTCTTCCTTTTCTTGGAAGAATCATCCACTAGTAAGACTTGGTTCTTGTTGGATGAGAAGTGACCTTCAGCAGTTTTCAACATGTTAAGTAACTCAGGCAAGCTGACGTCCAACTTATTCATGTGAAAATTCACAACAAATTGTGAGAAGGTGTCCGGGAGTGACTGCAAGATCAAATCTTGGCTTAACTCCCCATCCATCACGAACCCAAGCTGTCCAAGTTGTTCAATCAAATTGATCATCTTAAGGACATGAGTCTCAACAGCAGTGCCCTCGGTCATACGAGATCGGAAGAGCTCCTTAGATATCTGATATCTAGCAGTCCTACTTTGCTCACCATACAACTCTTTGAGGTGCAGCAATATAGTAGGACCATCCATAGTTTCATGCTGACGCTGAAGCTCGTTACTCATGGATGCGAGCATGATGCATTGAGCCAAGATTGCATCATCTTGCCACTTTCTAAAAGTAGCAATCTCTTCCTCAGATGCTGTTTCTGCAACACTTGCAGGGACTGGCGAATTTAGGACATAAGAAATCTTTTCAGCAGTGAGAACAATTCTCAGATTCCTTAACCAGTCCGTATAATTCGGTCCGGTCAGTTCGTTAGCATCAAGTATGCTACGCAGTGATAGTGAGTTTGACATTTTTAAATTATGCATGTGAAATAGACAACATTTTAGCATATATTCATTTAATTAATTACCAAAATAAATTAGGTCTTTATTTTAAATTGGTATCTCTCACTTTTTCATCAAACTATATTACCCTCAATATATATAGTTCGGCAAATCTAATTAAAGGTTTGCTAGTGAGAATAAGGATCCCATTTCAAATGTATATAGCCTTGTGTGACACAACAAACGATATATAAATAAATAGGTAGACAACTATTGTCAATTACATCACTATGTAACTCCTTGTATTTTGCCTCTTAGATTATTTTGATCAAGTGTGACACATCCGAATCAAAATTATCTAAGTTAAGTCCAACCTAGCACTTCCATATATTCGAAAGAAAAACACTGTCCTTGTGTGACACAACAAAACAGCATCGTTCAGTCTATTTATAAGCATCAAATGTGATAAAGCAACATCTTAAATATTTAATACTTTCCTTGTGTGACACAACAAACCCATATTAAATATTTAATACTCTATTGTTTTACCATGCTAGAAGGCGACGTTCGATATTCAAAATATCTTTGAACGCTTAGGACTTAATATGATTTCCTTGAGGGATTTTTAATTATTAGTCTCATCTTGTTTAGCGCGCATGCACATATATATATAAATTACGCGTCATATTATTTTACATGCGAAGCATGTTGGATAATATATAATATATATATATATAGTAAGCATGCACATATAGAATACTATATTCTACCCGGATTGATTATGGACTTTTATTCTAGTTTGGTTCACTAGAGCCACCAAGTGAACCAAAAGGTCAAACCTAGGGTGCAAGAATAAATTTAAATATAACTATTACATTTAAACCCGGGCTCCAATACAAACGGGTCTTCAAGCGCTCCTTGCTCCTTTGTCTCCAATTCTTCAAAAATTAATTCTAACTAGTCCTATTACAAAAGCTATTTACAATAAATAGAAACCTTGATCAGCAGTCAAGGGGAAGTACATAGGAGGGAGATAGAATTTACATTAAGAAAAAAATTAGAGAAGACGAGGTACGCAGACCCCATTTATAAAAACCCATACATTCAAGCATCCACTAAAATAAATCCAATCACACATTGGTCAATCGTCCATAATCAATCCCTATTTATTATCATACATATCTCTATATGTATCAATAAATAACATTCATCCCATGAATAATAAATCCATTCCATATATGCATTGATATCAATTAATGGGCAAAAGTTTTGCTAATATTTAGTTTTGAAACAAAATAAACTCTTTTATTTTAATCAAAAACCAAATCCAAATTAAACTCCTTTAATTTTAGTAATCTGAAATCCTATTCCAGATAAAATAAACTCTTTATTTTAAACTTATATCAATTAAATAAACCATTTATTTTAATTGAAGAAAAATAATATTTTTCAGATTCTGCTTATCGGCGCAGCTGCGCCCAGAATGAACTGGGCAACGGCGCAGCTGCGCTGCACCCCAGAAGAAAACGATTCTGGGTTTCGGCGCAGCTGCGCTCCAGAATGAACTGGAGGCGGCGCAGCTGCGCCGTGTCGCTGATTCAGAAAAATTTTATTCTGCCCAAAAATTTCGATCCAATCGCATATCAAGCATACATGGAATCATCAAAATCGATAATTAGCACAAGATTAGGCTCTGATACCACTGTTAGGTTTGTATATAGCGCGAACATGTAATCAAATTACATAAATAGTGCGGAAGCGCGATAAAATCAGATTTTAAAAATTTTATACAAACCATCACCAAGATCAATCTATGTGCTCAATTAACGATATAAACGAAAGAGAAAGAGAATAAGAATTATACCCTCGTAGAACAAAGCTTCCTGAGGTACAAGTTCAACTCCTAGTCCTTCGTGTTCTCCTCGAATGCTACGGTGTGATTCCTTCCTTTGATCAACGTTAGCCACCCAAGTGTTTGGCCTCTAGAGGTGATCCACCAAGGAAGACAAGTATTCAAGAAGTTGGGTATTTGGCAAAACCCTAGTTTCTATCTCTATAGAAATTGCTCTCCACAATCTAATGCAAGAGTGTGTAACCCTAATCTATGATAAGACCCCTCTTATTTATAGATGTAGGAATAGCCCTTCCCTAAACTATTTAGGATTTGGGTTTGTATTATAATTAAACTCCTTTAATTAATAATGCTCCTAATCCAATTAGGAATCCATGGAGAGTACTTCAATTAATTAATTCCCAATCCCTATTAGGAATTAAATAATAGTAAAAGTAATAATAATAATAAGACTCCTCTTATTAATTTATATTTAATATTTCCAAAATATTAAATAATAAATATTAAGCTATTTAATTTATTCTATCTACATAGAGTAAATTAAATACACTTAACTTTATTATTACAATTAAGCCATTTACTTCTTAAATAAATATTTTCCTTTTGCGGTGTGACCCTTTAGGTTCTCCATATTAAACCGGTTGTGAACAAATCAATTAGAACAATTCTAATCTTATTTAAATAAATAAATTAAACTATTTAATTCATTTAAATAAATAATATTTATTCTACAATAAGGGTAAGCCCCCTTAGCGATCAACGACTTTCCAGATAATATAGATTTCAACATTAATCACAAAAGAACCTTTGAGTAGATAGTTACCGTACAATTCAATCCTTCTACCATACAATGTCCCAATTAAATATAAGACTTGGATTTACTGTCAAGTCTTATTTTATTTAATTATATGTATTTCGATTCACAAATGCATAACTCTAAATAATGCAAATTAGAAACTCCTTTCTAATTTCATTCTGCCTTGGCCAAGGACTACTGAGTTATCATTTATCGAATCACATAGGACATTCACATCTTTTACTAGACGAGGTAGATTCTTTGTTGATCATTCACCTATCTCTATGTACAACTAATTATACCCAATCATACCCTTTGATATACCCACAAGGTCTTAAGGGACATGTCAAAGTATAACTCATCATACACAAGATACTATGATGATCTCAAGTCCAAGGATCACTTGTACTACTATCACTAGAGGAATTCCTATTGACAAGGCGAGTAAAACTCCATTAGGTATTCCTTAGCGAGTCACGTTCAGTGAACTTATTCTCCAATAAGCACCTACATACTTGCTTTAGTGTCTCCACACAAATGATTATGAGATCAATCATCCTCTTCCTAAGAGCAAGCAACGTATGTACTAATCTATCCGGATTCACTAATCCCCAATTTAGTAATCCAATGATTAGGAACAATTTTAGTTTGTGAGCTTTCTAGAATTTAGATCTCATTAGCATGATCACCATCATGATTCTAAAAGCATTGCTCAAAACTATGGGTTTATCACATTTAATATAACAGCACTATGTAGATAATATAAAATGCCTTTTAAGAAAATCAATTCCTTTATTAATAAATGAATAAGATTACAAAGTATATGCTACATCATATCAAATATGATTGGCTTGTGTGCATACTACTTTCACTTACACTCTTGTATTAACATCCTTTACATGTTTATTAGGTTAATAGAATAATTACATCGACATTCAAGTCATTATTTAACTTAATATTATACTCTCAAGGTATTTCTTTCAATTAATACTTCACATGTAGTTAAGTCCTTATCAAATGTCTCCACATCGTTTTAGATGTATATTATATTAACAAGAAAAATGTTTAATCAATCTTTCGCTTAACTTCTTCCATTTATACTTAACATGTAGTTAAGTATTTAAACTTTTAAAATATAATCTATTATGGTTAATCCTTACCTCACTATTCAAAATTTATACTTCATAATACTTAGAACGGTAATTAGTAGATTCGGAACACTTTACGGTTCATAAAACGCAAACCCGACACCTTTCGTTCGCATCCGGTTGAGCAACATCTTCAAAAATGCCCATTTTGACCTTTTCCAAAAATCTCAAATTTTAGTTTTTATTACATAAAATTGTAGTATTATCTTTATGTTTTCC
Organism: Aralia elata; assembly: GCA_034770075.1. Classification (NCBI taxonomy): domain Eukaryota; kingdom Viridiplantae; phylum Streptophyta; class Magnoliopsida; order Apiales; family Araliaceae; genus Aralia; species Aralia elata. The sequence goes on along the minus strand of CM068386.1, from coordinate 47,158,072 downwards.
AAAACATCTTGAATTATCAAATTTGGACTTCATATGCAAAAGTTATGCTCGTTTTAGTATTGGACGTCGAAATCGCATCGCCCAACCACAGTCAGCTCGCGAATTTCAGACCCAACCTCGCTTAAACAGTCATAACTTCTTCCTTTTTTACAATTTTTGGGTGATTCCAGTGGCCACGCGAAGCTAACTTCCGTATCTACAATTTTGTCCGACTAAAAATTTTCAATTCCCAACACATCAGTACAGGAATCGCACGTAAGGGGGCTGACCCAAAATTCGCTGGACAGTTTTGCACTATAACTTAGATTGGTCATAACTCTTTTCTCCGAATTCGGAATTAGTCCATTCTAGAGTTTATGGAAAGCTTATTAAGTGAACAATAACATACCAAAAGTCAGAAGTTTTTGAGCAAACTAGCTAACCCCGAATTTTCTATTTTTGGACAGCAGCTCACTAGTTCTTCTCTCCTCTCCGTTTGATTTTCATATTTTGAGTTTTACACAACCAAATCAAATGATTCCAAGTTCTATGAACTCCTAACTCATAATATTACAACATAGTAAATCTTTATAATTTTTTAACAATATCCACTATGCGGATCTAAGGACCAAAGAGGAAAGTGACGGTTTTAGAGTTTTAAGAAATTATTTCTCAAATCTAAGTTTAATAACTCATCAAACCTCTAGATCCAACCATGAATCATCATAAATCATGTAAATCTATCATTATCTAGTTCAATAACAACAACCCAAACCTAGATCTAAGCTAAATCACAATAAAATAGGTAAAGTTTTGAGTTTTACCTTGAGTTCTTCATTTTTCTTTCTTTCTCTTTCCTTCCATGGATCTTCTTCCATGGCTTGATATTCCTCCATCCATGGCCAAGCTTTCTCTCTCTCCTCTCTCTCTTCCTCTCGGTCGGTCTTCTCTCTCACTCTATCTTCCTTCCTTTCTTTACCCGAGAATGAGAAGTGGGAGTGAAATAATATACATAAATATTTTACTTTCTTTATTCCTTTCTTATCCATATATATATATATATATATATATATATATATATTAACTTTCCCCAATTCTATATATTACTCAATTAATTAATTCCTTTGGGTCATGAAATAACATAATTCAACCCACATATTTATCTTATCCTAATATTTAATTAGGATTTCTATTCCAAAAAATTTGGAATTAAAATATCTATTTATTATATAACTCAATTAAATTCTTCTTTAATTAAGTTAAAATAAATAATAACCGAGATATATTAAAAATAAGTCTCTTAAATCAATCTACTAGTATGCAAATTTGAATATTAGTATTCTAGCATTACAAGACCATCACTTGGGCTGCTAGTTATTCAATCTTTTGATAAATTTTTCAATTGTGCTAAGTTAGTAAGTCTACATATTAATTGCCCAAGTCCAAAATTAATTAAATGAGTAGGCTTGGATATTTAACTAATTGGACTAGTCCACTAGTATTTATTTATTAGTTGGACTATTAATATAACACTTAAATTTATTAACTCCTCATATTTATAATATTTATAAATATGCTACATGGCTTTCCTTTCCATTTCTTTGCTTACTTAAATTAAATAAATTGACTAACTTATTTAGTTCACATAACACATAATCATTTTATCATCAAATAATTAATATTTCCTATATAATAGGCTTGACATTTAACCTCATGTCTTATCAAATATCTCTTTTTTACTATTTGCTAAGCTCCACAAGCCTTTATTATATGGCTTGCCATATACAGTTCACTTACCATGATCTTAATCCCTTCATGGACTTTTATTAACTTCCAATACTTGACTACTAGGTTAGGCTCATTTAATTAACACCATCACACTTAGTTTATCTCTTCCCAATTTAATATCTTTGGGTTTTCTGAAACTACCATTCAGGCTCAGTTTCCATTAATCCGTATGATCAATTTAATTAACATTTCTAAGTATAGGTATATATATGATTATACATATACTCATTCTCTTGTTCCTTATTATAATAAGCTAACATCACTAATACAGCAAACTGTTTTTTTCTAATTCAGCAAACCGAATACACTAATTCAGCAAACTGAATACACTAATTCAGCAAACCGTTTCTTTTTTCATATGTATCTTTACATAATCTCTTTTCTTAATTCACGTAAGGTTAAAGGTAACATAATACCTTGTTCTTAACATACATTCAAGTATAGTTCCATTCGGGGTTTTGAATTTTGTAACCCTTATTCTCTCAATTCTCTTTCAAATAATAAACCATATAGGTTTTTTCTTAGAAATTTTCAATAAATCCACAAATTCCTATCGAGGTTTTATTCTTTACCCTTTAATAATCATCCAAGATTTTATTAATAAATCTTATAAATTCTCGGGTCGTCACACTAGCCAATTCGTTAAACTTTGTCGTGTATTCAGAGATGGTCGTATTTTCTTGTTTTAATTCCAGAAATTTAATTTCTATCCTGAAAGTAGTATGCACACAAGCCAATCATATTTGATATGATGTAGCATATACTTTGTAATCTTATTCATTTATTAATAAAAGAATTGATTTTCTTAAAAGGCATTTTATATTATCTACATAGTGATGTTATATTAAATGTGATAAACCCATAGTTTTGAGCAATGCTTTTAGAATCATGATGGTGATCATGCTAATGAGATCTAAATTCTAGATAGCTCACAAACTAAAATCGTTCCTAATCGTTGGATTACTAAAAAGGGGATTAGTGAATCCGGATAGATTAGTACATACGTTGCTTGCTCTTAAGAAGAGGATGATTGATCTCATAATTGTAATGTCCGAGAATTTTCAAACATTGTATTGATATATTTTAATATATGAAATTCATTTTATTTAATGAATTTAATGGGACCCATGTAGGTATTATTAATTAATTATCTATTTATATGGTCTAATAATTTTTCTCGCATTAAAGGGACTCATCAAAAGTTGAATAATTGGTGAGTTAACCCTAAGAATTTAATTGCAAGAAAATTTGGAAAGGAGATTAATAAATAAATTCTTTTAAATAAAGAATTATGGTTAAAAAAAAATAGATATCTTGAATAAATAATTAAGTGGATTAGTTATTTAATTTTTAAATATTAGAAACCTAAGGGTATTAATGTAGTGTGTCATTTTTCCTTTGATTGCACTGGCCCATTTTTCATTTGCCTAGCTGGACTCATTTCCTTCATTTGTTTTATTTTCGGATTGGGCCAAATTCCTTTTATTTTCTTGATTGGGTCAAACGATTGGGCTGGTCAAATTAAATTGGTTGGACCGACCCAAATTTCCTTTACTTTTCCTTGGGACCAAACCAAGTGGACCAGATGAACCCTAAGTGTTAAATCAATTGGGCTAAGTCCAATTCTCATTCTGCCGGGTTAAAACTGTTTCAGCTGGGTTGGATTATGGTAATGGGTTGGACCCATTCCTTTAATTTGGGACAACCGGTCAGTTCATTTGGGTGGGATTCATATCGGCAGAAATCAATTTGGGGAAGGATAACCGAGCAAAAGAAAAGGGGGAAAACCCTAACACCTCAAATCAATCAGCCGAACTAAGGAGGAGATTAGAGTGAGGCGAGCCTATCAGCCACAGGTTTTCAATCAACCAAGCAAGCCCTAGACTCTCAATTATCCGAACCTAGCTAGGTTCAATCAATCAAACTGGACGGCACGGGAGGAAGGCGCCGGCGGCACCAAGGATCGACCAGCGGGAAAAAGGGGGCGATTGACAGCACGGTAGTGTAAGAGAAACCGGCGGCACGGCTGGGAACGGGCAAGGACCGAGCGGCGATCGAAGAAACCAAAGGACACAAGGTGACCGGCGAAGTGACTAGTGGGAACGCAAGGCTCGAGAGGCGGCTGAACCCAGCGGGGAGCTGATAGGTACCGTCAGTCACTACCCCCCCTCTACCCGAAGGTTAATAGCTCGTGCAATTAAGGTAATACCCAGCAAATTGGGTAAGCCAATTCCTATAAATTGAAGCCCAAATAGCCAAGCGGCCGAATCCTTTGTCTGTGTAATTTCCAAATTAGAAAATTAGGGTTCCAAAATTAGAGAGAGGATTTGCAGAGAAACAAAAGGGAGCAGGGGCTAGACGTGAATGTCCAATTTCACCATCTATTTTGGAAGGAAAAGAAAGTCTGCAATTCGATCGTCGGCAAGGTATAACAGTGAGCGACTGAGTGATTTCAATTTCTATTTTTCCTTCTGTGCTGGGTGTATTGTTCTTTGTATTAGGTTGAAATCCTCCATTATATTGGAGTAATTCTTGTTCCTCTGCATTGGATATTTGTTTTACATACTGAATTTCATTTCTCTGTATTTGGTTAATTGATCCTCTGTATTGGAATATCTTATTCGTCTGTTTTAGGTAGTTTGTTTTCTTGTATTGGAATGAACTGTTCTAGGTACTGTGTTGGGTTGTAGCAGCCGATAGTATTGGTTATAATGTACATTGTTTTGGGATTGTATGATATTGCTTGGATATCAACAGTGGGTATTGTATGATGTTGTGTCTGGTTGGAAGTCTGGTACTGTATGAACATTAGGATCAATTGCAGGTAGCTGTTTCATTTAGTAATAATCATGCAGTCAATACATATTGCTTTACATGAATCATTTTGTAGCTTGAAATGAAATTGCAGGACTGTGAGGTTATGGATGATTGTTATCATCAGGGGTATTAAGCAATAATTTAGTTACTTTCCAAATTTATGGTGTTACTCATTGGGTTATTTAAACCAACAATAAACTAAGGTTAATAGTTATTTATTATTTAACATTAAATTAATAAAGAAAATAAATATTTATTTATGTTTAAATTATATTAATAATAATCAAGTATGAATAAAGTTAATAGATTAATTATTTATTATTTATCCTTAAATAATAAATAAAGCTAATAAATATTTGATTATTGTTTAACTACTATTAAATAATAACCAAGTATGGCTAAAATTAATAGATTCTTTATCCGTAAATAATAAATAAAGCTAATAAACGTTTGATTATTGTTCAACCATTATTAAATAGGTATGAACAAGGTTGACAAATAAATTATTTATTATTTATCCATAAATAATAAATAAAGGCAATAAATATTTAATTATTATTTAATCTTAAATAACAATTAAGTATAATTAAGATTAACAAGTAATTATTATCTCAAATAATAGTTAAGTATAAGTAAAGTTAATAAATAATTATTTATTTAGCAATAGATAACGAATAAAGATAATAAATATTTGATCTTTTATTTTAACTAATAATGGTTAGGTATGAGTAAAGTAAACTATTTGTTATTTCTCATTCAATAATAAATAAAGATGATAAGAACTTAATTATTATTTTATTAACAATAATAATAATTAAGTATCGATAGAGCTAATATCTAATTACTGGTGGATAAGGGAAATAATTTCGTAATTACCCTCGAAAGTGAATAATAGCTAAGTAACCTATTTAGTTGTTGCCACGGTTAGCTAGTAAGGCATTAATCAATTTATTAGTTAGTGTAGTAAATAATAACTTGGATTATTAAATATTGCTAAGTTGAATATCTAATAAGCATGATTAGTTATTGAGATAATAACTGGAGGTCATTAAGTAATTTCTGATTAGCACAATATTGAATAGTAAGTTATTGTTAATGTAGCTAATAAAATGCGAAGTGTTTATTTTGCTAAATAAGTCGCATAAGTGAGTATATCGATATACGATATGCAATGCTAATGGATAAACCGACTTTATCAACTGATAGGTTATCCACGGTCAATTAATTAAAGCTAGGATTTAATTGTAGCTGAGCAAACAGGCAAGTTCTTCCTTACTCAACTTTTACATTGAGCAAATTTCTAAACCTTATGCACTATTTTAATTCGTGCAAAAAGGTATATATATATTGTGCAAGTTATTCTTTAAGCTTGAATCTTATCCCCAAGCATGCTTTAAGTGGTCTAATTATTTTTAAAATTATTCCACATCTATGTATTCATTGGCATTCGCTCTTGTGAAATTGAATTCATATAATTATTTAAGTTCTGAAATTCACGAACTATTCATGATTAAGTCTGAACCCTTATCTCGGTCAGGCACGTATGCAAGAATTTATAAAAGCTATCCGAACCAATTAATGGTAAGGATTCTTAGACTGAATGAACACCCCTTTTTATTATAGGGGAGTACCCCAGGTACCGGAAACAAGGTACAAATAGCAGAGTTAAATGTTATGCATACACATAGCGTACGCGAGGCTGATCCCCTCAAGTACTTATTCTGTAGCCAGTAACGAGAGGGTCAACTAGCTATTGACTCCTTTGGAAGTTATTGTTCAAAGTCTATTCGTCTACCAAGTGTTCTAAAAGCATTTATTGTTATTGCTTCTGATAATTGCTGAATTCTCCTTCTATATTTCCTTCATCATGATATATCCTTATTGTTGTACTTTAAACTTGCTGAGCAAACTCGTTGCTCATTCTTGCTATATCATGACTTTATTGCAGCTAAACCCGAGACGTCAGGGAAGAACAAAGGAAAAGAAAAGATGAAGTAATAGATTTCATGTAGCAGATTTTTTTACGTATAGTCAATTGCTGTTAATGTAATTTAAACCCTAACTTTTATTTAGGGTATGGATTTGAGTAAGTGTTTAAGGTTTTTGTATTCTGGGACTAGTAACACTTTGTAATGAACAACGTATGTTTATTATATTCCGCATTTTAGTTACCATATGTTGTTAGAAGTGAATGTTTGTATTGGATCGTGATGACCGGATCCGGGTATTTGGAGACCCGAATTTGGGGGCGTCACAGGTTGGTATCAGAGCTGTAGGTTATAAACTTTAGGATTACGAAACCTAGGTTATAACCTTCATAGTAAACTCGTATTGAATATTAGGAGATAAATCGAGGAGATTTATTATATGTGGTTTTGATGAATTGGGGAATTCATCGAGTCGAGTAGTACCCAATGAAATATAATTTCATTTCTTCAATGAATATATTTTATTGCTGTACTAATGTTGATTTTCGGTGTGATTGTAGGATGACTGACATAGGAGGGACCAGTGAAGTCTAGGAGGAGGAGGTATTCACAGATATACCTGTGGTTACCGAGCAGTTAGTGGGCTATGCACCTGTTGCCCCGGGAGTACCCCAGGATGAGTCCGAGCCGGAGGAGGATTATCAGAGGGAGCTACCAGAGCCGGTTATAGGTAGAGTCATGAGGTCCGGTAGTCAGGACCCGGATACTGAGGAGGAGGACCCCGAGACTGAGGAAGATGAGCCACCTGTTTATGTTGATGGCATTTGGTCCACTGCTGACGATATCATTGAGGGACTGACCAGCAGGAGCGAGGAGCTGGAGGCTCGGATAGCTCATCTGGAGGAGCAGAATCAGACCCACCAGATCAGAGAGGACCAGTATAGAGACCTAGCCTATCAGCTCGATCATGACCTGGGGGTAGCGAAGATGCAGCTGCAGGGAAACGAGTCCTCAGCGCAGCAGATCGGACCACTGCTACATCAGCTTGTGGCCCGAAATGCTGAGTTGAGGGAGAGGCTGGAGCAGAGGGATCTACAGATCGCCCACCTGAAGGCGAAGCAGGAGGCTATGAGGTTCGAGGCTGGGCTGGAGGTGTCTACGAGGATGCATGCCAGAGAGGCCTGGGTCAGGGAGGCCAAGAGGGTTGATCAGTTAGAGGATTGGTTGGAGGCCAGCGCGGTGAGGATAGAGACCCTAGGACATGCCTTAGACGCAGCCTACAGGAGGCCCCGGACTGAGGCAGGTGAGTCTAGCCGCTCTGTTCGTCGCAGGGTAGGGGATGGAGCATTCTCTTTGGGTCAGCAGACACGGATCCGTCACGATGTGCAGTGACTTGATGGAGTAGTTGATTTGTCTTTAGTACAGTCAGTCCCACTTTTTGTTATATTAGGGACGTATTTATGTTGTCTTGTGAAGCTTTATATTTGTATTTATGCTTGGGGTAGCAGTTAAACCCCAACTCTTGTAGTCTTGAGGGATGAAGGGGTAGGATTCCCCACTTTTGTCTCAGGGGGAATGATGGGTAGGGCATATAGTGGCGCATTTATAGAAGTATGCCACAGGTTTAGTCTTTGTAACAAACAGTGGTATATCAATATAAATGCAGATGTTTTATTTAAATCAAATGTGTTTGATAGATGTTTCTACCCTTGATTGCTGATTTTTATGACATATTGTGTAAAATAAATAACTATAGGTAAAAGTCAGCGGATTTCCCTTATCCAATCATGCCGCCAAGAGGACGACCACGTAATAGACAGGTTGAAGAGTCAGAGAGTGAGGTTGGAAATCAATCCAATCCAATGAAGATGTTCGCAGAAATGCTGGCAGAAGCTATGCAATCAAGACCGCCACCGGGAGGGACCCAAGCAGCAGCCGAGCCAGTGCATCATCTGGCAAATTTCAAAGATTTCAAATTGGTTGGACCACCCGAGTTCAAGGGAACTCTTAACCCAATAGAAGCGCAGACCTGGATCGAGGAGATAGAAAAGGTCTTCGAGGTAGCACGGGTGGCAGAGGAGCAGAAAACAAGTTTTGCTACCTTCATGTTAAAGGGCGAGGCAAACTACTGGTGGAAGGCCAACAGGGGCCGAGTGGAAGGAGGCATTGTCGCATGGGAACGCTTTAAGGAGATGTCCTTGGAAAATTACTTTCCAGAGAGCATGAAGCAAGAGATGGAGATCAAGTTCCTGGAACTAAAATAAGGAAACATGCCTGTGGCTGAGTACGCGGCTAAGTTTAATGAGTTGGCACGGTTTGCAACTCACCAAGTCGACACAGAGGAAAGGAAAGCTCGTAGGTTTGAGTAAGGGTTGAAACCATGGTTATACCTTTCTGTTGCGGTATTGAAAATCAAGACATTTGCAGAATTGTTGGAGAGGGCAATCATTGCAGAGGGTGGCAGTGAGGCCCTGGCTAAGTACAATCAGGAAAGGAAGAAGGGTCATGAGGGCCAGAAGGCAGGAAACAGCGGGGGCAGTAACCCCAACAAACGGAAATGGGTCGAGAGTCAGTCCTCTAGGGGAAATAAATCTGGAGGGGAGGTGAAGAAGCCAGGCAGGTGCAACAATTGTGGCAAGAACCACACGGGGGAATGCATGAAAGGGAAAAGCGTGTGTTACCGTTGTGGACAACCTGGGCACATGGCCCCACAATGCCCTAATAAGCCGAAAGGAGGTTGTTTCTCCTGTGGATCACCTGATCACCAGATCAAGGATTGCCCGAAGAGGAAGGGCGACGCTGGGAGTGGCAACCGAAGCAATAACAACAGTGGAAACAGCAACCGGTTGAACTATGGGCCACCAGCCAGTCAAGCCAACAGGCCAACAGCCCGCACGTTCAACATGACTGTTCAGGATGCCATGGAATCCAAAGACGCGGTGTCAGGTATCATCCCAATCAATGATATAAATGCATATGTGCTATTTGATTCGGGTGCTACTTGCTCTTTTGTTTCCGAAGAATTTGCTAGTCAGTTAAATTTACCTTGTGAAAAGTTAGAACACCCTATGAGCGTAGAAGTAGCAAACAAGGAAATTATCCCCGTAGAATACATTCATAGGAATTGTTGTGTTGAATTGCGAGGATTTAAGCTCAATGTGGATTTGATACCAATTCGGCTGGGAGAGTTTGACGTAATCCTGGGAATGGATTGGCTATCAATTCACGGAGCAGTTATTGACTGTAAGAAGAAATGTGTACACCTGAAGACTCCTAATAAGTCGAAGGTGGTATTTTACGGTAATAAGTCACCAAGACAATCTTGTTGTCTGACTATGATGCAAACCAAGAAACTGCTTAAGAAAGGTTGCGTGTGTTATCTGGCACATGTAATTGACACTCGTCAGGTCAAGGATGGGATGAGTCAAATACCAATCGTGAGGGAATTCGCTGATGTCTTCCCCGATGAACTTCCGGGACTGCCACCGGACAGGGAAACCGAGTTCGTTATCGATTTGGCACCAGGAACCGCACCAATATCGAAGCCGCCGTATCGAATGGCACCTGTAGAAATGAAGGAGTTGATGGTGCAACTACAGGAATTGTTAGATAAAGGGTATATCAGACCGAGTGTGTCCCCATGGGGAGCGCCAGTTCTGTTTGTAAAGAAGAAAGATGGTTCTATGCGACTTTGTATCGACTACCGGGAGTTGAACAAAGTTACGATTAAGAATAGGTTTCCGCTTCCTAGGATTGACGATCTATTTGATCAACTTAAGGGAGCGAAATACTTTTCGAAAATTGACCTAAGGACAGGCTATCATCAGCTGAAGGTGAGGCAGGGAGATATCCCGAAGACTGCATTCAGAACTCGTTACGGGCACTTCGAGTTTCTGGTAATGTCTTTTGGATTGACGAATGCACCAGCAACATTTATGGATATGATGAACAGAGTATTCAAGCAGTATTTGGACAAGTTCGTAGTAGTATTCATTGATGACATCTTGGTGTATTCAGAAATAGAGGAGGAGCATGCTGAACATTTAAAGATTGTATTAGAAGCTCTCAGGAGGGAGAAGTTGTACGCGAAGTTTTCCAAGTGTGAGTTTTGGTTGCAGAGGGTACAATTTCTGGGTCACGTCATCGACAAAAATGGTGTTTCGGTGGACCCGGCAAAAGTAGAAGCGGTTATCAATTGGGAGCAACCGAAGACCCCAACAGAGATCAGGAGTTTCTTGGGATTAGCAGGATACTATCGGAGATTCATCCAGGATTTTTCAAAGATAGCATCGCCATTGACCAATCTCACCAGGAAAACAGTTAAGTTCGTTTGGTCGGAGAAGTGTGAGGAAAGCTTTATGGAGCTCAAAAAGAGACTCAGCCAAGCACCGGTGTTGACCTTACCCGATAACACTGGGGGTTTCGTAGTGTATAGCGATGCGTCACACAAAGGTCTTGGCTGTGTGTTGATGCAGCACGGTAAGGTCGTGGCATACGCATCACGTCAACTGAAGGACTATGAGAAGGGTTACCCGACTCATGACTTGGAGTTAGCAGCTGTAGTTTTTGCCTTGAAGATTTGGAGGCACTACTTATACGGGGAGAAGTGCGAGATATATACAGATCACAAAAGTCTGAAATATATCTTCACTCAAAAGGAGCTGAACATGAGGCAACGCCGATGGTTAGAATTGATCAAGGATTACGACTGTGAAATTCTGTACCATCCGGGCAAAGCAAATGTAGTGGCTGATGCCTTAAGCAGGAAAGGCAAGGTGAAACTGATGCAGCTGACAGTTCAAGAGGAATTGATAAAGGACTTTGAACGTTTGGAACTGGAGGTTAGGTATCCAATGGAGGCGGACGAAAAAGTGTTCACCGTGACAGTAGGTCCGACTCTACTGGATAGGATACAGGAGGCTCAAGAATTTGATGAAGAATGCATTGACATTAAGAAGCAACTATCAGAGGGAAAAACGTTGAAGTACAAGGTTGACAGCACAGGATTGCTGAGATTCGAGGGAAGGATCTGGATACCGTACGTACCAGACCTAAGGGAAGAGATATTGCAAGAGGCCCATAATACGAGATTTTCGGTACATCCGGGTAGCACCAAGATGTATCAAGATCTTCGTCAGCATTATTGGTGGCCGCATTTGAAAGGAGAAGTTGCAGAATACGTCAGCCGGTGTTTGACTTGTCAAAGGATCAAAGCAGAGCACCAACGGCCGAGCGGATTATTGCAACCCTTAGAGATTCCCGAGTGGAAGTGGGAGCACATTACTATGGATTTTGTGGTAGGACTCCCGACAACACAAAAGGGTCTAGACGCCATCTGGGTGATCGTAGATCGTTTGACCAAGTCTGCCCATTTTCTACAGATCAAGATCAGGTACAAATTGGAACAACTGGCGAAACTTTACGTGAAGGAAATAGTATCACGACATGGAGTGCCGGTATCTATTGTGTCTGACAGAGATCCGCGCTTCACGTCAAATTTTTGGAGAAGCCTACAGGAGAGACTGGGAACACAGTTAAGAATAAGTACGGAATATCATCCTCAAACGGATGGTCAGAGTGAGCGAACAATTCAGACTCTAGAGGACATGCTCCGGGCAGTCGTGATGGACTTAAGTGGCAGCTGGGACGATCACTTGCCACTAGTAGAGTTCGCCTACAACAATAGTTACCATGCTAGCATTGGTATGCTACCGTACGAAGCATTATATGGAAGGAAGTGTCGAACGCCGTTGTGTTGGGATGAAGTTGGTGAACGGAGATTGTTGGGACCGGAAATGGTACAACAAACCGTGGAAATCATTAAAGTAATAAGACAACGGTTAGTAGCAGCCCAGGATCGTCAGAAGAGGTATGCCGACTTACATCGTCAGAAACGAGACTTTGAAGTTGGTAGCTTTGTGTTTCTGAAAGTATCACCCTGGAAAGGAAAAATCCGTTTTGGGAAAAAGGGTAAGTTGAGCCCTAGGTTCATAGGACCGTTCGAGATTCTGAGGAGAATAGGCGAAGTGGCGTACGAGGTAGCATTACCTCCTGAACTTGAGCACATCCACAACGTGTTTCATGTATCAGTGTTGCGTCCGTATAAGCCAGACTACAAGCATGTCATTTCCTATGAACCAATTCAAGTCGAAAGGGACTTATCGTACGAGGAGATTCCTGTCCAAATACTTGATAGGAAGGAGCAGAAATTGAGAAATAAAGTCATTCATTCGGTTAAAGTACTCTGGAGGAACCACGCGATGGAAAAAACTACGTGAGAACTCGAAGAGAAAATGAGAGCGAATTACCCCCAGTTATTCGAGTAACCTTAGATTGAAATTCCGAGGACGGAATTTTTATAAGGGGGAGAGGATGTAATGTCCGAGAATTTTCAAACATTGTATTGATATATTTTAATATATGAAATTCATTTTATTTAATGAATTTAATGGGACCCATGTAGGTATTATTAATTAATTATCTATATATATGGTCCAATAATTTTTCTCGCATTAAAGGGACTCATCAAAAGTTGAATAATTGGTGAGTTAACCCTAAGAATTTAATTGCAAGAAAATTTGGAAAGGAGATTAATAAATAAATTCTTTTAAATAAAGAATTATGGTTAAAAAAATAGATATCTTGAATAAATAAGTGGATTAGTTATTTAATTTTTAAATATTAGAAACCTAAGGGTATTAATTTAGTGTGTCATTTTTCCTTTGATTGGACTGGCCCATTTTTCATTTGCCTAGCTGGACTCATTTCCTTCATTTGTTTTATTTTTGGATTGGGCCAAATTCCTTTTATTTTCCTGATTGGGTCAAACGATTGGGCTGGTCAAATTAAATTGGTTGGACCGACCCAAATTTCCTTTACTTTTCCTTGGGACCAAACCAAGTGGACCAGATGAACCCTAAGTGTTAAATCAATTAGGCTAAGTCCAATTCTCATTCTGCCGGGTTAAAACCGTTTCAGCTGGGTTGGATTATGGTAATGGGTTAGACCCATTCCTTTAATTTGGGACAACCGGTCAGTTCATTTGGGTGGGATTCATATCGGCAGAAATCAATTTGGGGAAGGATAACCGAGCAAAAGAAAAGGGGGAAAACCCTAACACCTCAAATCAATCAGCCGAACTAAGGAGGAGATTAGAGTGAGGCGAGCCTATCAGCCATAGGTTTTTAATCAACCAAGCAAGCCCTAGACTCTCAATTATCCGAACCTAGCTAGGTTCAATCAATCGAACTGGACGGCACGGGAGGAAGGCGCCGGCGGCACCAAGGATCGACCAGCGGGAAAAAGGGGGTGATTGACAGCACGGTAGCGTAAGAGAAACCGACGGCACGGCTGGGAACGGGCAAGGACCGAGCGGCGATCGAAGAAACCAAAGGACACAAGGTGACCGGCGAAGTGACTAGTGGGAACGCAAGGCTCGAGAGGCGGCTGAACCCAGCGGGGAGCTGATAGGTACCGTCAGTCACTACCCCCCCTCTACCCGAAGGTTAATAGCTCGTGCAATTAAGGTAATACCCAGCAAATTGGGTAAGCCAATTCCTATAAATTGAAGCCCAAATAGCCAAGCGGCCGAATCCTTTGTCTGTGTAATTTCCAAATTAGAAAATTAGGGTTCCAAAATTAGAGAGAGGATTTGCAGAGAAAAAAAAGGGAGCAGGGGCTAGACGTGAATGTCCAATTTCACCATCTATTTTGGAAGGAAAAGAAAGTCTGCAATTCGATCGTCGGCAAGGTATAACAGTGAGCGACTGAGTGATTTCAATTTCTATTTTTCCTTCTGTGCTGGGTGTATTGTTCTTTGTATTAGGTTGAAATCCTCCATTACATTGGAGTAATTCTTGTTCCTCTGCATTGGATATTTGTTTTACATACTGAATTTCATTTCTCTGTATTTGGTTAATTGATCCTCTGTATTGGAATATCTTATTCGTCTGTTTTAGGTAGTTTGTTTTCTTGTATTGGAATGAACTGTTCTAGGTACTGTGTTGGGTTGTAGCAGCCGATAGTATTGGTTATAATGTACATTGTTTTGGGATTGTATGATATTGCTTGGATATCAACAGTGGGTATTGTATGATGTTGTGTCTGGTTGGAAGTCTGGTACTGTATGAACATTAGGATCAATTGCAGGTAGCTGTTTCATTTAGTAATAATCATGCAGTCAATACATATTGCTTACATGAATCATTTTGTAGCTTGAAATGAAATTGCAGGACTGTGAGGTTATGGATGATTGTTATCATCAGGGGTATTAAGCAATAATTTAGTTACTTTCCAAATTTATGGTGTTACTCATTGGGTTATTTAAACCAACAATAAACTAAGGTTAATAGTTATTTATTATTTAACATTAAATTAATAAAGAAAATAAATATTTATTTATGTTTAAATTATATTAATAATAATCAAGTATGAATAAAGTTAATAGATTAATTATTTATTATTTATCCTTAAATAATAAATAAAGCTAATAAATATTTGATTATTGTTTAACTACTATTAAATAATAACCAAGTATGGCTAAAATTAATAGATTCTTTATCCGTAAATAATAAATAAAGCTAATAAACGTTTGATTATTGTTCAACCATTATTAAATAGGTATGAACAAGGTTGACAAATAAATTATTTATTATTTATCCATAAATAATAAATAAAGGCAATAAATATTTAATTATTATTTAATCTTAAATAACAATTAAGTATAATTAAGATTAACAAGTAATTATTATCTCAAATAATAGTTAAGTATAAGTAAAGTTAATAAATAATTATTTATTTAGCAATAGATAACGAATAAAGATAATAAATATTTGATCTTTTATTTAACTAATAATGGTTAGGTATGAGTAAAGTAAACTATTTGTTATTTCTCATTCAATAATAAATAAAGATGATAAGAACTTAATTATTATTTTATTAACAATAATAATAATTAAGTATCGATAGAGCTAATATCTAATTACTGGTGGATAAGGAAAATAATTTCGTAATTACCCTCGAAAGTGAATAATAGCTAAGTAACCTATTTAGTTGTTGCCACGGTTAGCTAGTAAGGCATTAATCAATTTATTAGTTAGTGTAGTAAATAATAACTTGGATTATTAAATATTGCTAAGTTGAATATCTAATAAGCATGATTAGTTATTGAGATAATAACTGGAGGTCATTAAGTAATTTCTGATTAGCACAATATTGAATAGTAAGTTATTGTTAATGTAGCTAATAAAATGCGAAGTGTTTATTTTGCTAAATAAGTCGCATAAGTGAGTATATCGATATACGGTATGCAATGCTAATGGATAAACCGACTTTATCAACTGATAGGTTATCCACGGTCAATTAATTAAAGCTAGGATTTAAATGTAGCTGAGCAAACAGGTAAGTTCTTCCTTACTCAACTTTTACATTGAGCAAATTTCTAAACCTTATGCACTATTTTAATTCGTGCAAAAAGGTATATATATATATTGTGCAAGTTATTCTTTAAGCTTGAATCTTATCCCCAAGCATGCTTTAAGTGGTCTAATTATTCTTAAAATTATTCCACATCTATGTATTCATTGGCATTCGCTCTTGTGAAATTGAATTCGTATAATTATTTAAGTTCTGAAATTCACAAACTATTTATGATTAAGTCTGAACCCTTGTCTCGGTCAGGCACGTATGCAAGAATTTATAAAAGCTATCCGAACCAATCAATGGTAAGGATTCTTAGACTGAATGAACACCCCTTTTTATTATAGGGGAGTACCCTAGGTACCGTATATAAGGTACAAATAGCAGAGTTAAATGTTATGCATACACATAGCGTACGCGAGGCTGATCCCCTCAAGTACTTATTCTGTAGCCAGTAACTAGAGGGTCAACTAGCTATTGACTCCTTTGGAAGTTATTGTTCAAAGTCTATTCGTCTACCAAGTGTTCTAAAAGCATTTATTGTTATTGCTTCTGATAATTGCTGAATTCTCCTTCTATATTTCCTTCATCATGATATATCCTTATTGTTGTACTTTAAACTTGTTGAGCAAACTCGTTGCTAATTCTTGCTATATCATGACTTTATTGCAGCTAAACCCGAGACGTCAGGGAAGAACAAAGGAAAAGAAAAGATGAAGTAATAGACTTCATGTAGCAGATTTTTTTACGTATAGTCAATTGCTGTTAATGTAATTTAAACCCTAACTTTTATTTAGGGTATGGATTTGAGTAAGTGTTTATGGTTTTTGTATTCTGGGACTAGTAACACCTTTGTAATGAACAACGTATGTTTATTATATTCCGCATTTTAGTTACCATATGTTGTTAGAAGTGAATGTTTGTATTGGATCGTGATGACCGGATCCGGGTATTTGGAGACCCGAATTTGGGGGCGTCACAATAATCATTTGTGTGGAGACACTAAAGCATGTAGGTGCTTATTGGAGAATAAGTTCACTGAACGTGGCTCGCTAAGGAATACCTAATGGAGTTTTACTCGCCTGTCAATAGGAATTCCTCTAGTGATAGTAGTACAAGTGATCCTTGGACTTGAGATCATCATAGTATCTTGTGTATGATGAGTTATACTTTGACATGTCCCTTAAGGCCTTTTGGGTATATCAAAGGGTGTGATTGGGTATAATTAGTTGTACATAGAGATAGGTGAATGATCAACAAAGAATCTACCTCGTCTAGTAAAAGATGTGAATGTCCTATGTGATTCGATAAATGATAACTTAGTAGTCCTTGGCCAAGGCAGAATGAAATTAGAAAGGAGTTTCTAATTTGCATTATTTAGAGTTGTGCATTTGAGAATCTGTGACACCCCCAAATTCAGGTACCAATACCTCGAATTTGGTGCTCACGATAAAATATATCCATACACCTCTAAACAACAGAAATTAACTAATGCGGAATAAATAAACATATGTTGTTCATTACAAAAGGTTTACTACGGTCCCAAGGTCTATAACCTTAAATAAAATACATCGCAGAATACCATAATAATACAAAACGATTCCACGAATTACATAACAGGATAG
Source organism: Aralia elata (assembly GCA_034770075.1). NCBI lineage: Eukaryota > Viridiplantae > Streptophyta > Magnoliopsida > Apiales > Araliaceae > Aralia > Aralia elata. The sequence continues at coordinate 47,140,518 of CM068386.1, read as the reverse complement.
TACATATAACTATTCCTTAAGCTTTCCTTTGCCTTTGTCCGCTTTGGAACTCCCCGGCTTAGCTGCAATAGGTTCATGATATAACAAGGGTGAGCAACTACTTTGCTCAGCAAGTTTAAAAGCAAGAATGAAGATATATCATGAATGAATAAGAATAATAGCTACATAGATCAACAATTTATGAACATTGATGAAATAGCTGAAATGACATAATCAAAGTTCAAATTAAACAATGAATAATGATTATTTACTGCTGAGTGGTCCAACCGACCATGAACTTTTGGCCAAAGAGTCAATCATTCAACTAACTCTTTTAAAAACCTGGCCCCGTCAGTTGTACTCGAGGGGATCAGCCTCTTGTACACCATGTATATGCATAACATTTAACTCTGACTGCATCGTATAACCGACACATTATAATCCCCTAATAAGGGTTGCTCTCTCAGTCTAAAAATCCGCACCGACAATCGGTTTGGATAGCTTTTAAAATAATAACCTGTACATGTCTAGCCGAAACAATTGGCGTAGACTATTCCCTTAAACAGTTCATAAATTAAGAATTTATGTTTCACCGCCCAACAACATATTTCGAATTCAAATGCACAATGTGCGAATATCAATAATTATCCTTAATGCGGAGTAATCAACAACAATTAAACCGCTAACCGTAATTGAAATATGATAACTCGAGTTGAGTTAGGAAACGTGCAATAATATAGAATGATTGCTCAATAAATGAATAAACTCGCACATTAAATGAAAGCTGTGCGATTGAGAAAAACCTGCCCAATATTAAATTGAGTTAGGGTGAAGAAAACTTGCAACAATATACAACCTGTATAAAATATGAAACCTGCTCAAAATATAATTCGAGTAAGGTTAAGGAAACTTGCCCAACACAAGGGTTAGACAAGCGTTAGGAAACTTGCCTGATGCGCTGCTACAATATTATAACACACGCTCCTTAATATCCTACACAATTAAGTACATGTTTACATAACAATTAGTCACATTCCAAATAATGGTTCAAAACGGACGCTGCATCATTAAAACACATTGATTGCCACTACGACTACCCAGTCGGGGGTCTTGCAATTAGATTATACAATTTCCGCCTTAAGACAATACTAATTTGGTTGACATTTAATAAATAATTAAGCATTTAGGGCTTAACAAGATATGCTTAGTTAACCTGTCTAATCCTTTAATCCAAGGAAAAATATAAGTGTTGGACCCTGCTGAAATGGGCTCATTAGGTCCGACCCGATCCGACCCGGTCTGTCTAACCCAACCTGGCCCAAACACGGAGCTGGCGCTGCAGCACCGAGCTCATGCACTGGGCCTCACGCTGCGGCGTGAGTCCCGTGTCTTCTCCATGACCGGGCTTCACGCTGCGGCGTGAGCCTTAAAGCTTGGGCCTCACGCTGCGGCGCGAGTCCCGGTTTTTCCCCACTTGCCCCTCGCTGCAGCGTGAGCTGCAGGGCATATGGGTGGCGCTGCGGCGCCATTCTGCAGTAGCCGGATTCTGGGTTTGTTTCCAGAACGCGACTCCGACCTCCGGTCACTCCAACCTCCATAACTCCTTCAATACACAAGCAAATTGGTCCATTCCGGACTCTATGGACTCCTAACTCATGGGGCTACAACATATCAAAAATGCAGAGCTACCCATTAACATTAACATGGTCAAATCCTAAGCCAAAGTGTAAAGTTCATACTCTGTTCTTCGAGTTCCTGACATGTTTTACAAAAATCATTACTACGAACTCGTTTTAACTCCTTTTTGGTCCATTCCAACTGGGTTAGCTTCGTAACCCATTGAACTACAACACCATAGCAACAAATAAAATTAACAAACACAAAATCATAGCTCTACAGTCCTCTAAAAAGTCCGAATGTCCAAGTTCATGTCCAAAGTCCATTGTTCTTGCTCCATTAAGCCAAGGTAAGGATTTCTTGCGTTTTTGTTCCACTTTGATGTTATTAATGGCTTACATAGTCTCTTAACAACATTTACAAACAATCACAAACAAACAAAAAACACCAAGAATCGCCAAAAAATCCGACCCACAAGCTTAAGAGCTTAAAACTAAGAAAACCTTGAAAAACTTGGCAAGGAATCGAATGGAAAGGATTTGGTTGATTGTTTACCTCTGTAAATCCTTCCTAGATGTTAAGAAGCTCGGCTAGGCTTGATTTTGAGGGTTCTCCTTGCTTGAATCCTCCACCCGTGCCTTCTTCTTCTTCCTCCTTTCTTTTTCGGCGAGTTCTTCCTCTTTTCCGGCGAGTTCTTCCTCCTTTCCGGCGACTTCTTCCTCCTTTCCAGCGACTTCTCTCTCTCTCTGCAGAATGGGTTGAATGAGGAGCTGATGGATTGCAAAGGAGAATGAATGTTTGAATTTGGGAGGAGTGGAGTGAATTAGGGAGAAGTGGAAGAAAAATGAAAATGGGGTTGGTTGCTCAAGGAGCTTGCCGGCAACCTCCCTCTTGCTTAATTCTAATTGGTCCAAATTGAGGGATTGGTTCCCTCTTGGGGTAACAAGCTAAAATAAATACCCGAAAGTACCAAAAATATATCCGAAAACTCCCCCTTTTATACCAAAACTGGTAAATAACTCTACCCAAAATTAAAATGGGTACTCCCATAATTATTGGGATGTATAAAAATAATTATTATGGGATTTGTCCATTTATTCGGAACACCCATATAACACATTTCGGATACGGATAAAATCACGTATCAGCTCAAATAAAATTTCCGACACTTGGAAAAATTATTCGTACGCATACACGTATTTATGAAATTTATTAACATCGAAAAAGACACAAAAATATCTGGCATGAATAGTTCCTCGGGAAACGTGCCCCGTGAATAGTGATTTAGCGACGCTACGCGAAATCAATTATTCACTTAAACAAAACTATAACACGTAAAATTTCATGCATCCACATGATCCAGGTTGTCACGCAACCTTTAAACACGTAACACAAATATAATATTAATAAAATATAAAATATTCATTAATATTCAAAAATTCGAATTACAAGAAAATTTCAGAATTCCCGGTCGTTACATCCTCCCCTCCTTATAAGAATTCTGTCCCCAGAATTACAGTCTAGGTATGGAAAACTTAACGGGTTCACTCAAAAAGATGCGGATAATTCTTCCTCATCTTCTCTTCTAGCTCCCACGTAGCTTCTTCAGCTGCGTGGTTCCTCCAAAGTACTTTGACCGAATGGATGACCTTATTTCTTAACGTCTGCTCTTTCCTATCTAATATCTGGACAGGAATCTCTTCATATGACAAGTCTTTCTCAACTTGAATCGGTTCATAGGATATCACATGCTTGTAGTCGGGTTTATATGGCCGCAACACAGAAACGTGAAACACATTATGAATATGCTCCAGTTCAGGAGGTAGAGCTACCTCGTACGCCACTTCACCTACCCTCTTTAAAATTTCAAAAGGTCCTACGAACCTGGGACTCAATTTCCCTTTCTTTCCAAATCTGATCTTCCCCTTCCAGGGAGATACCTTCAAAAACACAAAGCTGCCAACTTCAAAGTCCCGTTTCTGACGATGCAAATCGGCGTATTTCTTCTGTCGATCCTGAGTCGCTACCAATCGAGCTCTTATCACTTTGACGACATCCACAGTCTGTTGCACCAATTCAGGTCCTAACAGCCTCCGTTCACCGACTTCGTCCCAACACAGAGGTGTTCGACACTTCCTTCCGTATAATGCTTCATATGGCGGCATGCCGATACTTGCATGATAACTGTTATTATAGGCAAACTCCACCAATGGTAGGTGATCATCCCAGCTGCCTTTAAAATCCATTACACATGCTCTAAGCATGTCTTCCAGCGTCTGAATCGTTCGTTCACTTTGCCCATCCGTTTGAGGATGATATGCCGTACTCAACCTCAACTGAGTTCCCAATCTTTCTTGTAAACTCTTCCAAAAATTCGACGTGAAACGCGGATCCCTGTCAGATACAATAGATACTGGTACTCCATGTCGTGACACAATCTCTTTCACATATAACTTTGTTAGCTGCTCCAGATTGTACCTTATCTTGATCGGTAGAAAATGTGCAGATTTAGTTAAACGATCCACGATCACCCAAATTGCGTCGTAACCTTTCTGAGTTGGTGGAAGCCCCGTCACAAAATCCATCGTGATATGCTCCCACTTCCACTCCGGAATATCCAACGGTTGTAGTAGTCCACCCGGTTTCTGATGTTCTGCTTTTACCCTTTGACATGTCAAACATCGTTCAACACATTCCGCGACCTCCCTCTTCATGTTCGGCCACCAGAAATGTTGGCGCAAATCCTGATACATCTTGGTACTACCAGGGTGTATCGAATACTTTGTAGAATGAGCTTCCTGCAGAATCTCTTCTCTCAACTCCGGAACCATCGGTATCCAGATCCTCCCTTCAAACCTTAGCAGTCCTGTGCCATCAATTTTGTACTTAAGGTCCTCTCCTTCTGAGATTCGCTTCTTTATGGCGATACATTCATCATCCTTTTCTTGAGTCTCCTTTATCTTGTCTAATAAAGTCGGACTCGCCTCTACTGCAAGCAGTTTCTCATCTGCATTAGTCGGATACTTGACTTCCAAATCCAATTTTTCCATATCCTTGATCAGTTCTTCTTGAGCTGTCAGCATCATCAACTTATCTCTTCCCTTCCTACTTAGAGCATCGGCTACTACATTGGCCTTACCGGGATGGTATAGAATTTCACAATCGTAGTCCTTGATCAACTCCAACCATCGCCGCTGCATCATGTTTAGTTCCTTTTGAGTGAATATATACTTCAGACTTTTGTGGTCTGTGTATATCTCACACTTCTCCCCATACAGATAGTGTCTCCAAATCTTCAGAGTAAACACTACTGCCGCTAGTTCCAGGTTATGAGTCGGATACCCTTTCTCATAGTCCTTCAGCTGACGTGACGCGTACGCAATGACCTTCCCATGCTGCATCAATACGCACCCAAGGCCTTTGTGTGACGCATCACTGTACACCACAAATCCCCCTGTATTATCTGGTAGTGATAACACAGGTGCTTCACTAAGTTTCTTCTTCAACTCCAAGAAACTCTCTTCGCACTTATCCGTCCATACAAACTTCACAGTCTTCCTTGTCAAATTTGTCAACGGTGTTGCTATCTTTGAAAAGTTCTGAATAAACCTCCGATAGTAACATGCTAATCCCAAGAAACTTCGGACTTCTGTCGGCGTCTTCGGCTGCTCCCAGTTTATTACTGCTTCTACCTTGGTAGGATCCACCGATACGCCATCCTTGTCGATCACATGCCCCAAAAACTGCACTCTTTGTAGCCAAAATTCACACTTGGAAAAACTTTGCATACAACTTCTCCCTTCTCAGCGTTTCCAGAGCTATCCTCAAATGTTCGACGTGTTCCTCCTCCGTCTTAGAGTAGACAAGAATGTCATCTATGAAAACGACGACAAATTTATCTAGGTATTGCTTGAACACTCTGTTCATACATGTCCATAAATGCTGCTGGCGCGTTCGTCAGCCCAAACGACATCACCAACAACTCAAAGTGTCCATATCGAGTTCTGAATGCTGTCTTTGGAATTATCCTCCTGCCTCACCTTTAGTTGGTGATATCCCGTCCTCAAGTCAATCTTCGAGAAGTATTTCACTCCCTTTAATTGATCGAACAAATCATTCAATTCTGGGCAACGGGTACTTGTTCTTAATCGTGACTTTGTTCAACTCCCGATAGTCAATGCAAAGCCTAAGCGATCCGTCTTTCTTCTTTACGAACAGTACTGGCGCTCCCCATGGAGATACACTTGGACGAATATACCCCTTATCTAGCAACTCCTGCAATTGAACCATCAGTTCTTTCATTTCCACTGGTGCCATTCTGTAAGGTGCCTTTGAGATCGGTGCGGTTCCCGGTACTAAGTCGATCACAAATTCCACTTCTCTATCCGGCGGAAATCCTGGTATCTCATCTGGGAAAACATCTGGGAATTCCCTTACTACAGGTATCTGACCCAGCTCACCCTCTACTCTTCGGGTATCAACCACGTGAGCCAGATAACCTATACAACCTTTCCTTAGCAATTTCTTCGCTTGCATCATCGTCAGACAACAAGATTGTCTCGGCGATTTACTACCGTAGAATACGACCCTCGACTTATCTGGAGTCTTTAGGTGTATACATTTCTTCTGACAGTCAATCACAGCCCCGTGACTAGACAACCAATCCATCCCAAGGATTACATCAAATTCTCCTAGTCGTATTGGAATCAAATCTACGCTCAGTTTATGCCCATTTATCGCAGCACAACAATTTCTATAGATGTGATCTACAGGAATAACTTCCTTGTTAGCTACTTCCACATTCATAGGATTCTCTAGTTTCTCCCGAGGTAAATCTAACCGTTTAGCAAATTCATCCGACACAAATGAACAAGTAGCACCCGAATCAAATAATACATATGCACTGATATTATTGATTAAAATAATACCTGACACCACGTCCTTTGACTCCATCGCATCCTGCACTGTCATGTTGAAGGTGCGTGCTACTGGTCTGTTCTGCTGTGCTGGTCCTCCAATAGTCAGCTTACTGTTGTTCCCTTGGTTAGCACTGCCTGCATCACTCTTCCTCTTTGAGCAATCCTTCTTCTGATGATCTGAAGCGCCACAAGAAAAACAACTTCCTGCCTTCGCCTTTGGGCATTGTGGGGCAAAGTGCCCTGGTTGACCACAGTTGAAACAAACCCCTTTTCCTTTCATGCATTCTCCAAAGTGATTCCTTCCACATTTCTCGCATTTATTACCTTTCTTTGTATCCCCTCCGGATTTGCTTCCTGTCATCTGACTGTCGTTCCATTTTCTCTTATTTGGGTTACTTCCCCCGCTGCTACCTTCCTTATGACCATCATGACTCTTTTTCTTTTTCTGATCTTGGTTGTGCCTGGCCAAAGCTTCGCTTCCTCCCTCAGCAATGATTGCTTTCTCAAGTAACGTAGAAAATGTGTTGATCTGCAAAACCGCAACCTTACTATACACCCAAGGTTTCAGTCCTTGTTCAAACCTCTTCGCTCGCCTAGCTTCGGTGTCCACCTGATGTGGAGCAAACCTCACTAACTCGTTAAATTTTGCGGCATACTCCGCAACTGACATGCTTCCTTGCTTTAGTTCCAGGAACTTTATCTCCATGCTTGCCTGCATGCTCGCTGGAAAGTAGTTTTCGAAAAATAGCTCCTTGAAACGAGCCCATACAATTGTGCCTTCCCCCGCTCGACCTTTGTTCGCCTTCCACCAGTAATTTGCCTCACCTTTCATCATGAAAGTGGCAAACGACATCATCTTTTCTTCGGCCACCCTTGCGACCTCAAAAACTTTCTCCATTTCTTCTACCCATGTCTGGGCTTCAATCGAATCCGTAGTCCCACGAAACTCCGGTGGTCCTACTAATTTGAAGTCCTTAAAATTTGCCATGTGACTTCCTGGCTGATCAACTGCAGCGGCTTGTCTGCCCTGCATTGCTTCTGCTAACAAGTTAACAAAAGCCCTCATAGGGTCTGCTTGACCCCCTTCATTATTCACCGACTCCTCAACCCTTTGGTTACGCGGTCGTCCTCTTGGCGCCATGATCTGCTAAAAGAAAACCGTCGGCTATTACTAATAGATCTAGGCCTCATGCAATAAGTCATTTAAGTCAACAATTAAAAGTAAAAACATTTATCAAACACGTTTGATTTAAATAAAACAATTGCATTTATAATCATACACCACTGTTTTAATACAACCAGACTCAACATGTGGCATACCTCTAAAAATGCTAAATGACATAGCCTCCAACCATTAACTATCCCCTAAAGAACAAAATTGGGGATAAATAACCTTCCACCCCTCTATCAGGAACAAAATTGGCGGTTCAACTACTATCCCACGCACACTACAAGCAGAGGGATTTACAACATAAGTAAGCCCCTAATACAATAAAAGTGGGACCTACTGCAAACATAATGCTAAAAATAACACATCACCGCCTGCTGCGGCGGAGTGCAACTCGGAGCTCCCGTCGAGCCAGCCTGTCGACCACTCGGCGCCTAATCACACGCCTGCTACTCCCGTCATCTCTGGGGTACCTCCTCACCCTATCCCTCAGCCTGCCAATGGAAGTGGTTAAGCCTGGCCTGAGGGAATCAATCTTTGCAGTCAGGGCTGCCAAGTGCTTTATAGCCTCATCTCGCTCCAGACGAGTAGTCTCTAGCTGATCCTCTACCCGCTCTATCTGTCCTACCAGCATCACATTCCTCTCTAGGAGGTCATAAACCATGACACCAAATTGAACAGAAACCCCTCAGCGACCGTGAACCTCTGCCTCTAATTCGGCAATCCTCTAGTCCTTTTCTTGCAACTTCTGGGTCAACTCAGTCTTTTCCCCCAAAGTCTGATATGCCAATGACCTGTACTGCTCTTCTCGGTCCTGGTGCTCCTGGTTCTGCTCCTCTAAGTGAGTTACTCGATTCTCGAGCTCCTCGTTCTTATTTGTTAGCTCTTCTATGATGTCACTAGCAGTAGTGCCCATGCCATATGCATACTCAGGCGGCTCATCATCCTCCGTCAATGGATCCTCCTCAGGGTCCTCCTCAGAACCATACTCGGCCTCAGACTCAGCCCTAGTGTCCATCATCTCTGGCTCACTCGGCTGCACCTCCACTAACTGCCCTGCGTCCACATGAATGTCTGTGAACTCTACCTCTCCAGCAGGACTGTACTCTCCCATCTCAGACATCCTACAACCACAAACAGAAACAAATAGACAGCAAGATGTCAGTGCTACAATAAAATATATTCATTGATAAAATGAAATGATATTTTATCATGCACAACTCGGCTCGATGGATTTCCACAATCCACCTCCAGACATGACCATCAAATGAATCTCCTCGATCCATCACCTAGCGTACTCAATACGAGTTTAATACTAAGGTTATAACCTAGGTTTCGCAAATCCTAAAGTTTATAACCTAAAGCTTTGATACCAACCTGTGACACCCCCAAATTCAGGTACCAATACCTCGAATTTGGTGCTCACGATAAAATACATCCATACACCTCTAAACAACATAAATTAACTAATGCAGAATAAATAAACATATATTGTTCATTACAAAAGGTTTACTACGGTCCCAAGGTCTATAACCTTAAATAAAATACATCGCAGAATACCATAATAATACAAAACGATTCCACGAATTACATAACAGGATAGTATATATAACTATTCCTTAAGCTTTCCTTTGCCTTTGTCCGCTTTGGAACTCCCCGGCTTAGCTGCAATAGGTTCATGATATAACAAGGGTGAGCAACTACTTTGCTCAGCAAGTTTAAAAGCAAGAATGAAGATATATCATGAATGAATAAGAATAATAGCTGCATAGATCAACAATTTATGAACATTGATGAAATAGCTGAAATGACATAATCAAAGTTCAAATGAAACAATGAATAATGATTATTTACTGCTGAGTGGTCCAACCGACCATGAACTTTTGGCCAAAGAGTCAATCATTCAACTAACTCTTTTAAAAACCTGGCCCCGTCAGTTGTACTCGAGGGGATCAGCCTCTTGTACACCATGTATATGCATAACATTTAACTCTGACTGCATCGTATAACCGACACATTATAATCCCCTAATAAGGGTTGCTCTCTCAGTCTAAGAATCCGCACCGACAATCGGTTTGGATAGCTTTTAAAATAATAACCTGTACATGTCTAGCCGAAATAATTGGCGTAGACTATTCCCTTAAACAGTTCATAAATGAAGAATTTATGTTTCACCGCCCAACAACATATTTCGAATTCAAATGCACAATGTGCGAATATCAATAATTATCCTTAATGCGGAGTAATCAGCAACAATTAAACCGCTAACCGTAATTGAAATATGATAACTCGAGTTGAGTTAGGAAACGTGCAATAATATAGAATGATTGCTCAATAAATGAATAAACTCGCACATTAAATGAAAGCTGTGCGATTGAGAAAAACCTGCCCAATATTAAATTGAGTTAGGGTGAAGAAAACTTGCAACAATATACAACCTGTATAAAATATGAAACCTGCTCAAAATATAATTCGAGTAAGGTTAAGGAAACTTGCCCAACACAAGGGTTAGACAAGCGTTAGGAAACTTGCCTGATGCGCTGCTATAATATTATAACACACGCTCCTTAATATCCTACACAATTAAGTACATGTTTACATAACAATTAGTCACATTCCAAATAATGGTTCAAAACGGACGCTGCATCATTAAAACACATTGATTGCCACTACGACTACCCAGTCGGGGGTCTTGCAATTAGATTATACAATTTCCGCCTTAAGACAATACTAATTTGGTTGACATTTAATAAATAATTAAGCATTTAGGGCTTAACAAGATATGCTTAGTTAACCTGTCTAATCCTTTAATCCAAGGAAAAATATAAGTGTTGGACCCTGCTGAAATGGGCTCATTAGGTCCGACCCGGTCTGTCTAACCCAACCTGGCCCAAACACGGAGCTGGCGCTGCAGCGCCGAGCTCATGCACTGGGCCTCATGCTGCGGCGTGAGTCCCGTGTCTTCTCCATGACCGGGCTTCACGCTGCAGCGTGAGCCTTAAAGCTTGGGCCTCACGCTGCGGCGCGAGTCCCGGTTTTTCCCCACTTGCCCCTCGCTGCAGCGTGAGCTGCAGGGCATATGGGTGGCGCTGCGGCACCATTCTGCAGTAGCCGGATTCTGGGTTTGTTTCCAGAACGCGACTCCGACCTCCGGTCACTCCAACCTCTATAACTCCTTCAATACACAAGCAAATTGGTCCATTCCGGACTCTATGGACTCCTAACTCATGGGGCTACAACATATCAAAAATGCAGAGCTACCCATTAATATTAACATGGTCAAATCCTAAGCCAAAGTGTAAAGTTCATACTCTGTTCTTCGAGTTCCTGACATGTTTTACAAAAATCATTACTACGAACTCGTTTTAACTCCTTTTTGGTCCATTCCAACTGGGTTAGCTTCGTAACCCATTGAACTACAACACCATAACAACAAATAAAATTAACAAACACAAAATCATAGCTCTACAGTCCTCTAAAAAGTTCGAATGTCCAAGTTCATGTCCAAAGTCCATTGTTCTTGCTCCATTAAGCCAAGGTAAGGATTTCTTGCGTTTTTGTTCCACTTTGATGTTATTAATGGCTTACATAGTCTCTTAACAACATTTACAAACAATCACAACAAACAAAAACACCAAGAATCGCCAAAAAATCCGACCCACAAGCTTAAGAGCTTAAAACTAAGAAAACCTTGAAAAACTTGGCAAGGAATCGAATGGAAAGGATTTGGTTGATTGTTTACCTCTGTAAATCCTTCCTAGATGTTAAGAAGCTCGGCTAGGCTTGATTTTGAGGGTTCTCCTTGCTTGAATCCTCCACCCGTGCCTTCTTCTTCTTCCTCCTTTCTTTTTCGGCGAGTTCTTCCTCTTTTCCGGCGACTTCTTCCTCCTTTCCGGCGACTTCTTCCTCCTTTCCGGCGACTTCTCTCTCTCTCTCTCTCTCTCTCTGCAGAATGGGTTGAATGAGGAGCTGATGGATTGCAAAGGAGAATGAATGTTTGAATTTGGGAGGAGTGGAGTGAATTAGGGAGAAGTGGAAGAAAAATGAAAATGGGGTTGGTTGCTCAAGGAGTTTGCCGGCAACCTCCCTCTTGCTTAATTCTAATTGGTCCAAATTGAGGGATTGGTTCCCTCTTGAGGTAACAAGCTAAAATAAATACCCGAAAGTACCAAAAATATATCCGAAAACTCCCCCTTTTGTACCAAAACTGGTAAATAACTCTACCCAAAATTAAAATGGGTACTCCCATAATTATTGGGATGTATAAAAATAATTATTATGGGATTTGTCCATTTATTCGGAACACCCATATAACACATTTCGGATACGGATAAAATCACGTATCAGCTCAAATAAAATTTCCGACACTTGGAAAAATTATTTGTACGCATACACGTATTTATGAAATTTATTAACATCGAAAAAGACACAAAAATATCTGGCATGAATAGTGCCTCGGGAAACGTTCCCCGTGAATAGTGATTTAGCGACGCTACGCGAAATCAATTATTCACTTAAACAAAACTATAACACGTAAAATTTCATGCATCCACATGATCCAGGTTGTCACGCAACCTTTAAACACGTAACACAAATATAATATTAATAAAATATAAAATATTCATTAATATTCAAAAATTCGAATTACAAGAAAATTTCAGAATTCCCGGTCGTTACATCCTCCCCTCCTTATAAGAATTCTGTCCCCAGAATTACAGTCTAGGTACGGAAAACTTAACGGGTTCACTCAAAAAGATGCGGATAATTCTTCCTCATCTTCTCTTCTAGCTCCCACGTAGCTTCTTCAGCTGCGTGGTTCCTCCAAAGTACTTTGACCGAATGGATGACCTTATTTCTTAACGTCTGCTCTTTCCTATCTAATATCTGGACAGGAATCTCTTCATATGACAAGTCTTTCTCAACTTGAATCGGTTCATAGGATATCACATGCTTGTAGTCGGGTTTATATGGCCGCAACACAGAAACGTGAAACACATTATGAATATGCTCCAGTTCAGGAGGTAGAGCTACCTCGTACGCCACTTCACCTACCCTCTTTAAAACTTCAAAAGGTCCTACGAACCTGGGACTCAATTTCCCTTTCTTTCCAAATCTGATCTTCCCCTTCCAGGGAGATACCTTCAAAAACACAAAGCTGCCAACTTCAAAGTCCCGTTTCTGACGATGCAAATCGGCGTATTTCTTCTGTCGATCCTGAGCCGCTACCAATCGAGCTCTTATCACTTTGACGACATCCACAGTCTGTTGCACCAATTCAGGTCCTAACAGCCTCCGTTCACCGACTTCGTCCCAACACAGAGGTGTTCGACACTTCCTTCCGTATAATGCTTCATATGGCGGCATGCCGATACTTGCATGATAACTGTTATTATAGGCAAACTCCACCAATGGTAGGTGATCATCCCAGCTGCCTTTAAAATCCATCACACATGCTCTAAGCATGTCCTCCAGCGTCTGAATCGTTCGTTCACTTTGCCCATCCGTTTGAGGATGATATGCCGTACTCAACCTCAACTGAGTTCCCAATCTTTCTTGTAAACTCTTCCAAAAATTCGACGTGAAACGCGGATCCCTGTCAGATACAATAGATACTGGTACTCCATGTTGTGACACAATCTCTTTCACATATAACTTTGCTAGCTGCTCCAGATTGTACCTTATCTTGATCGGTAGAAAATGTGCAGATTTAGTTAAACGATCCACGATCACCCAAATTGCGTCGTAACCTTTCTGAGTTGGTGGAAGCCCCGTCACAAAATCCATCGTGATATGCTCCCACTTCCACTCCGGAATATCCAACGGTTGTAGTAGTCCACCCGGTTTCTGATGTTCTGCTTTTACCCTTTGACATGTCAAACATCGTCCAACACATTCCGCGACCTCCCTCTTCATGTTCGGCCACCAGAAATGTTGGCGCAAATCCTGATACATCTTGGTACTACCAGGGTGTATCGAATACTTTGTAGAATGAGCTTCCTGCAGAATCTCTTCTCTCAACTCCGGAACCATCGGTATCCAGATCCTCCCTTCAAACCTTAGCAGTCCTGTGCCATCAATTGTTTACATAAGGTCCTATCCTTCTTCGATTAGCTTGTTTATGGCTTTACTTTCATCATCATTTTCTTGAGTATACTTTATCTTTTCTAATAAAGTCGGACTCGCCTCTACTGCAAACAGTTTCTCATCTGCATTAGTCGGATACTTGACTTCCAACTCCAATTTTTCCATATCCTTGATCAGTTCTTCTTGAGCTGTCAGCATCATCAACTTATCTCTGCCCTTCCTACTTAGAGCATTGGCTACTACATTGGCCTTACCGGGATGGTATAGAATTTCACAATCGTAGTCCTTGATCAACTCCAACCATCGTCGCTGCCTCATGTTTAGTTCCTTTTGAGTGAATATATACTTCAGACTTTTGTGGTCTGTGTATATCTCACACTTCTCCCCATACAGATAGTGTCTCCAAATCTTCAGAGCAAACACTACTGCCGCTAGTTCCAGGTCATGAGTCGGATACCCTTTCTCATAGTCCTTCAGCTGCCGTGACGCGTACGCAATGACCTTCCCATGCTGCATCAATACGCACCCAAGGCCTTTGTGTGACGCATCACTGTACACCACAAATCCCCCTGTATTATCTGGTAGTGATAACACAGGTGCTTCACTAAGTTTCTTCTTCAACTCCAAGAAACTCTCTTCGCACTTATCCGTCCATACAAACTTCACAGTCTTCCTTGTCAAATTTGTCAACGGTGTTGCTATCTTTGAAAAGTTCTGAATAAACCTCCGATAGTAACCTGCTAATCCCAAGAAACTTCGGACTTCTGTCGGCGTCTTCGGCTGCTCCCAGTTTATTACTGCTTCTACCTTGGTAGGATCCACCGATACGCCATCCTTGTCGATCACATGCCCCAAAAACTGCACTCTTTGTAGCCAAAATTCACACTTGGAAAACTTTGCATACAACTTCTCCCTTCTCAGCGTTTCCAGAGCTATCCTCAAATGTTCGACGTGTTCCTCCTCCGTCTTAGAGTAGACAAGAATGTCATCTATGAAAACGACGACAAATTTATCTAGGTATTGCTTGAACACTCTGTTCATCATGTCCATAAATGCTGCTGGCGCGTTCGTCAGCCCAAACGACATCACCAACAACTCAAAGTGTCCATATCGAGTTCTGAATGCTGTCTTTGGAATATCCTCCTGCCTCACCTTTAGTTGGTGATATCCCGTCCTCAAGTCAATCTTCGAGAAGTATTTCACTCCCTTTAATTGATCGAACAAATCATCAATTCTGGGCAACGGGTACTTGTTCTTAATCGTGACTTTGTTCAACTCCCGATAGTCAATGCAAAGCCTAAGCGATCCGTCTTTCTTCTTTACGAACAGTACTGGCGCTCCCCATGGAGATACACTTGGACGAATATACCCCTTATCTAGCAACTCCTGCAATTGAACCATCAGTTCTTTCATTTCCACTGGTGCCATTCTGTAAGGTGCCTTTGAGATCGGTGCGGTTCCCGGTACTAAGTCGATCACAAATTCCACTTCTCTATCTGGCGGAAATCCTGGTATCTCATCTGGGAAAACATCTGGGAATTCCCTTACTACAGGTATCTGACCCAGCTCACCCTCTACTCTTCGGGTATCAACCACGTGAGCCAGATAACCTATACAACCTTTCCTTAGCAATTTCTTCGCTTGCATCATCGTCAGACAACAAGATTGTCTCGGCGATTTACTACCGTAGAATACGACCCTCGACTTATCTGGAGTCTTTAGGTGTATACATTTCTTCTGACAGTCAATCACAGTCCCGTGACTAGACAACCAATCCATCCCAAGGATTACATCAAATTCTCCTAGTCGTATTGGAATCAAATCTACGCTCAGTTTATGCCCATTTATCGCAGCACAACAATTTCTATAGATGTGATCTACAGGAATAACTTCCTTGTTAGCTACTTCCACATTCATAGGATTCTCTAGTTTCTCCCGAGGTAAATCTAACTGTTTAGCAAATTCATCCAACACAAATGAACAGGTAGCACCCGAATCAAATAATACATATGCACTGATATTATTGATTAAAATAATACCTGACACCACGTCCTTTGACTCCATCGCATCCTGCACTGTCATGTTGAAGGTGCGTGCTACTGGTCTGTTCTGCTGTGCTGGTCCTCCAATAGTCAGCTTACTGTTGTTCCCTTGGTTAGCACTGCCTGCATCACTCTTCCTCTTTGGGCAATCCTTCTTCTGATGATCTGAAGCGCCACAAGAAAAACAACTTCCTGCCTTCGCCTTTGGGCATTGTGGGGCAAAGTGCCCTGGTTGACCACAGTTGAAACAAACCCCTTTTCCTTTCATGCATTCTCCAAAGTGATTCCTTCCACATTTCTCGCATTTATTACCTTTCTTTGTATCCCCTCCGGATTTGCTTCCTGTCATCTGACTGTCGTTCCATTTTCTCTTATTTGGGTTACTTCCCCCGCTGCTACCTTCCTTATGACCATCATGACTCTTTTTCTTTTTCTGATCTTGGTTGTGCCTGGCCAAAGCTTCGCTTCCTCCCTCAGCAATGATTGCTTTCTCAAGTAACGTAGAAAATGTGTTGATCTGCAAAACCGCAACCTTACTATACACCCAAGGTTTCAGTCCTTGTTCAAACCTCTTCGCTCGCCTAGCTTCGGTGTCCACCTGATGTGGAGCAAACCTCGCTAACTCGTTAAATTTTGCGGCATACTCCGCAACTAACATGCTTCCTTGCTTTAGTTCCAGGAACTTTATCTCCATGCTTTCCTGCATGCTCGCTGGAAAGTAGTTTTCGAAAAATAGCTCCTTGAAACGAGCCCATACAATCGTGCCTTCCCCCGCTCGACCTTTGTTCGCCTTCCACCAGTAATTTGCCTCACCTTTCATCATGAAAGTGGCAAACGACGTCATCTGTTCTTCGGCCACCCTTGCGACCTCAAAAACTTTCTCCATTTCTTCTACCCATGTCTGGGCTTCAATCGGATCCGTAGTCCCACGAAACTCCGGTGGTCCTACTAATTTGAAGTCCTTAAAATTTGCCATGTGACTTCCTGGCTGATCAACTGCAGTGGCTTGTCTGCCCTGCATTGCTTCTGCTAACAAGTTAACAAAAGCCATCATAGGGTCTGCCTGACCCCCTTCATTATTCACCGACTCCTCAACCCTTTGGTTACGCGGTCGTCCTCTTGGCGCCATGATCTGCTAAAAGAAAACCGTCGGCTATTACTAATAGATCTAGGCCTCATGCAATAAGTCATTTAAGTCAACAATTAAAAGTAAAAACATTTATCAAACACGTTTGATTTAAATAAAACAATTGCATTTATAATCATACACCACTGTTTTAATACAACCAGACTCAACATGTGGCATACCTCTAAAAATGCTAAATGACATAGCCTCCAACCATTAACTATCCCCTAAAGAACAAAATTGGGGATAAATAACCTTCCACCCCTCTATCAGGAACAAAATTAGGGGTTCAACTACTATCCCACGCACACTACAAGTAGAGGGATTTACAACATAAGTAAGCCCCTAATACAATAAAAGTGGGACCTACTGCAAACATAATGCTAAAAATAACACATCACCGCCTGCTGCGGCGGAGTGCAACTCGGAGCTCCCGTCGAGCCAGCCTGTCGACCACTCGGCGCCTAATCACACGCCTGCTACTCCCGTCATCTCTGGGGTACCTCCTCACCCTGTCCCTCAGCCTGCCAATGGAAGTGGTTAAGCCTGGCCTGAGGGAATCAATCTTTGCAGTCAGGGCTGCCAAGTGCTTTATAGCCTCATCTCGCTCCAGACGAGTAGTCTCTAGCTGATCCTCTACCCGCTCTATCTGTCCTACCAGCATCACATTCCTCTCTAGGAGGTCATAAACCATGACACCAAACTGAACAGAAACCCCTCAGCGACCGTGAACCTCTGCCTCTAATTCGGCAATCCTCTGGTCCTTTTCCTGCAACTTCTGGGTCAACTCAGTCTTTTCCCCCAAAGTCTGATATGCCAATGACCTGTACTGCTCTTCTCGGTCCTGGTGCTCCTGGTTCTGCTCCTCTAAGTGAGTTACTCGATTCTCGAGCTCCTCGTTCTTATTTGTTAGCTCTTCTATGATGTCACTAGCAGTAGTGCCCATGCCATCTGCATACTCAGGCGGCTCATCATCCTCCGTCAATGGATCCTCCTCAGGGTCCTCCTCAGAACCATACTCGGCCTCAGACTCAGCCCTAGTGTCCATCATCTCTGGCTCACTCGGCTGCACCTCCACTAACTGCCCTGCGTCCACATGAATGTCTGTGAACTCTACCTCTCCAGCAGGACTGTACTCTCCCATCTCAGACATCCTACAGCCACAAACAAAAACAAATAGACAACAAGATGTCAGTGCTACAATAAAATATATTCATTGATAAAATGAAATGATATTTTATCATGCACAACTCGGCTCGATGGATTTCCACAATCCACCTCCAGACATGACCATCAAATGAATCTCCTCGATCCATCACCTAGCGTACTCAATACGAGTTTAATACTAAGGTTAAAACCTAGGTTTCGCAAATCCTAAAGTTTATAACCTAAAGCTTTGATACCAACCTGTGACACCCCCAAATTCAGGTACCAATACCTCGAATTTGGTGCTCACGATAAAATACATCCATACACCTCTAAACAACATAAATTAACTAATGCGGAATAAATAAACATATGTTGTTCATTACAAAAGGTTTACTACGGTCCCAAGGTCTATAACCTTAAATAAAATACATCGCAGAATACCATAATAATACAAAACGATTCCACAAATTACATAACAGGATAGTATATATAACTATTCCTTAAGCTTTCCTTTGCCTTTGTCCGCTTTGGAACTCCCCGGCTTAGCTGCAATAGGTTCATGATATAACAAGGGTGAGCAACTACTTTGCTCAGCAAGTTTAAAAGCAAGAATGAAGATATATCATGAATGAATAAGAATAATAGCTGCATAGATCAACAATTTATGAACATTGATGAAATAGCTGAAATGACATAATCAAAGTTCAAATGAAACAATGAATAATGATTATTTACTGCTGAGTGGTCCAACCGACCATGAACTTTTGGCCAAAGAGTCAATCATTCAACTAACTCTTTTAAAAACCTGGCCCCGTCAGTTGTACTCGAGGGGATCAGCCTCTTGTACACCATGTATATGCATAACATTTAACTCTGACTGCATCGTATAACCGACACATTATAATCCCCTAATAAGGGTTGCTCTCTCAGTCTAAGAATCCGCACCGACAATCGGTTTGGATAGCTTTTAAAATAATAACCTGTACATGTCTAGCCGAAACAATTGGCGTAGACTATTCCCTTAAACAGTTCATAAATGAAGAATTTATGTTTCACCGCCCAACAACATATTTCGAATTCAAATGCACAATGTGCGAATATCAATAATTATCCTTAATGCGGAGTAATCAGCAACAATTAAACCGCTAACCGTAATTGAAATATGATAACTCGAGTTGAGTTAGGAAACGTGCAATAATATAGAATGATTGCTCAATAAATGAATAAACTCGCACATTAAATGAAAGCTGTGCGATTGAGAAAAAAAAACCTGCCCAATATAAAATTGAGTTAGGGTAAAGAAAACTTGCAACAATATACAACCTGTATAAAATATGAAACCTGCTCAAAATATAATTCGAGTAAGGTTAAGGAAACTTGCCCAACACAAGGGTTAGACAAGCGTTAGGAAACTTGCCTGATGCGCTGCTACAATATTATAACACACGCTCCTTAATATCCTACACAATTAAGTACATGTTTACATAACAATTAGTCACATTCCAAATAATGGTTCAAAACGGACGCTGCATCATTAAAACACATTGATTGCCACTACGACTACCCAGTCGGGGGTCTTGCAATTAGATTATACAATTTCCGCCTTAAGACAATACTAATTTGGTTGACATTTAATAAATAATTAAGCATTTAGGGCTTAACAAGATATGCTTAGTTAACCTGTCTAATCCTTTAATCCAAGGAAAAATATAAGTGTTGGACCCTGCTGAAATGGGCTCATTAGGTCCGACCCGATCCGACCCGGTCTGTCTAACCCAACCTGGCCCAAACACGGAGCTGGCGCTGCAGCGCCGAGCTCATGCACTGGGCCTCACGCTGCGGCGTGAGTCCCGTGTCTTCTCCATGACCGGGCTTCACGCTGCGGCGTGAGCCTTAAAGCTTGGGCCTCACGCTGCGGCGCGAGTCCCGATTTTTCCCCACTTGCCCCTCGCTGCAGCGTGAGCTGCAGGGCATATGGGTGGCGCTGCGACGCCATTCTGCAGTAGCCGGATTCTGGGTTTGTTTCCAGAACGCGACTCCGACCTCCGGTCACTCCAACCTCCATAACTCCTTCAATACACAAGCAAATTGGACCATTCCGGACTCTATGGACTCCTAACTCATGGGGCTACAACATATCAAAAATGCAGAGCTACCCATTAACATTAACATAGTCAAATCCTAAGCCAAAGTGTAAAGTTCATACTCTGTTCTTCGAGTTCCTGACATGTTTTACAAAAATCATTACTACGAACTCGTTTTAACTCCTTTTTGGTCCATTCCAACTGGGTTAGCTTCGTAACCCATTGAACTACAACACCATAGCAACAAATAAAATTAACAAACAAAAAATCATAGCTCTACAGTCCTCTAAAAAGTCCGAATGTCCAAGTTAATGTCCAAAGTCCATTGTTCTTGCTCCATTAAGCCAAGGTAAGGATTTCTTGCGTTTTTGTTCCACTTTGATGTTATTAATGGCTTACATAGTCTCTTAACAACATTTACAAACAATCACAACAAACAAAAACACCAAGAATCGCCAAAAAATCCGACCCACAAGCTTAAGAGCTTAAAACTAAGAAAACCTTGAAAAACTTGGCAAGGAATCGAATGGAAAGGATTTGGTTGATTGTTTACCTCTATAAATCCTTCCTAGATGTTAAGAAGCTCGGCTAGGCTTGATTTTGAGGGTTCTCCTTGCTTGAATCCTCCACCCGTGCCTTCTTCTTCTTCCTCCTTTCTTTTTCGGCGAGTTCTTCCTCTTTTCCGGCGACTTCTTCCTCCTTTCCGGCGACTTCTTCCTCCTTTCCGGCGACTTCTCTCTCTCTCTCTCTCTCTCTCTCTGCAGAATGGGTTGAATGAGGAGCTGATGGATTGCAAAGGAGAATGAATGTTTGAATTTGGGAGGAGTGGAGTGAATTAGGGAGAAGTGGAAGAAAAATGAAAATGGGGTTGGTTGCTCAAGGAGCTTGCCGGCAACCTCCCTCTTGCTTAATTCTAATTGGTCCAAATTGAGGGATTAGTTCCCTCTTGGGGTAGCAAGCTAAAATAAATACCCGAAAGTACCAAAAATATATCCGAAAACTCCCCCTTTTGTACCAAAACTGGTAAATAACTCTACCCAAAATTAAAATGGGTACTCCCATAATTATTGGGATGTATAAAAATAATTATTATGGGATTTGTCCATTTATTCGGAACACCCATATAACACATTTCGGATACGGATAAAATCACGTATCAGCTCAAATAAAATTTCCGACACTTGAAAAAATTATTCGTACGCATACACGTATTTATGAAATTTATTAACATCAAAAAAGACACAAAAATATCTAGCATGAATAGTGCCTCGGGAAACGTGCCCCGTGAATAGTGATTCAGCGACGCTACGCGAAATCAATTATTCACTTAAACAAAACTATAACACGTAAAATTTCATGCATCCACATGATCCAGGTTGTCACGCAACCTTTAAACACGTAACACAAATATAATATTAATAAAATATAAAATATTCATTAATATTCAAAAATTCGAATTACAAGAAAATTTCAGAATTCCCGGTCGTTACATCCTCCCCTCCTTATAAGAATTATGTCCCCCAGAATTACAGTCTAGGTACGAAAAAACTTAACGGGTTCACTCAAAAAGATGCGGATAATTCTTCCTCATCTTCTCTTCTAGCTCCCACGTAGCTTCTTCAGCTGCGTGGTTCCTCCAAAGTACTTTTGACCGAATGGATGACCTTATTTCTTAACGTCTGCTCTTTCCTATCTAATATCTGGACAGGAATCTCTTCATATGACAAGTCTTTCTCAACTTGAATCGGTTCATAGGATATCACATGCTTGTAGTCGGGTTTATATGGCCGCAACACAGAAACGTTGAAACACATTATGAATATGCTCCAGTTCAGGAGGTAGAGCTACCTCGTACGCCACTTCACCTACCCTCTTTAAAACTTCAAAAGGTCCTACGAACCTGGGACTCAATTTCCCTTTCTTTCCAAATCTGATCTTCCCCTTCCAGGGAGATACCTTCAAAAACACAAAGCTGCCAACTTCAAAGTCCCGTTTCTGACGATGCAAATCGGCGTATTTCTTCTGTCGATCCTGAGCCGCTACCAATCGAGCTCTTATCACTTTGACGACATCCAAAGTCCATTGTTCTTGCTCCATTAAGCCAAGGTAAGGATTTCTTGCGTTTTTGTTCCACTTTGATGTTATTAATGGCTTACATAGTCTCTTAACAACATTTACAAACAATCACAACAAACAAAAACACCAAGAATCGCCAAAAAATCCGACCCACAAGCTTAAGAGCTTAAAACTAAGAAAACCTTGAAAAACTTGGCAAGGAATCGAATGGAAAGGATTTGGTTGATTGTTTACCTCTGTAAATCCTTCCTAGATGTTAAGAAGCTCGGCTAGGCTTGATTTTGAGGGTTCTCCTTGCTTGAATCCTCCACCCGTGCCTTCTTCTTCTTCCTCCTTTCTTTTTCGGCGAGTTCTTCCTCTTTTCCGGCGACTTCTTCCTTCTTTCCGGCGACTTCTTCCTCCTTTCCGGCGACTTCTCTCTCTCTCTCTCTCTCTCTCTCTCTGCAGAATGGGTTGAATGAGGAGCTGATGGATTGCAAAGGAGAATGAATGTTTGAATTTGGGAGGAGTGGAGTGAATTAGGGAGAAGTGGAAGAAAAATGAAAATGGGGTTGGTTGCTCAAGGAGCTTGCCGGCAACCTCCCTCTTGCTTAATTCTAATTGGTCCAACTTGAGGGATTGGTTCCCTCTTGGGGTACCAAGCTAAAATAAATACCCGAAAGTACCAAAAATATATCCGAAAACTCCCCCTTTTGTACCAAAACTGGTAAATAACTCTACCCAAAATTAAAATGGGTACTCCCATAATTATTGGGATGTATAAAAATAATTATTATGGGATTTGTCCATTTATTCGGAACACCCATATAACACATTTCGGATACGGATAAAATCACGTATCAGCTCAAATAAAATTTCCGACACTTGGAAAAATTATTCGTACGCATACACGTATTTATGAAATTTATTAACATCAAAAAAGACACAAAAATATCTAGCATGAATAGTGCCTCGGGAAACGTGCCCCGTGAATAGTGATTCAGCGACGCTACGCGAAATCAATTATTCACTTAAACAAAACTATAACACGTAAAATTTCATGCATCCACATGATCCAGGTTGTCACGCAACCTTTAAACACGTAACACAAATATAATATTTAATAAAATATAAAATATTCATTAATATTCAAAAATTCGAATTACAAGAAAATTTCAGAATTCCCGGTCGTTACATCCTCCCCTCCTTATAAGAATTATGTCCCCAGAATTACAGTCTAGGTACGAAAAACTTAACGGGTTCACTCAAAAAGATGCGGATAATTCTTCCTCATCTTCTCTTCTAGCTCCCACGTAGCTTCTTCAGCTGCGTGGTTCCTCCAAAGTACTTTGACCGAATGGATGACCTTATTTCTTAACGTCTGCTCTTTCCTATCTAATATCTGGACAGGAATCTCTTCATATGACAAGTCTTTCTCAACTTGAATCGGTTCATAGGATATCACATGCTTGTAGTCGGGTTTATATGGCCGCAACACAGAAACGTGAAACACATTATGAATATGCTCCAGTTCAGGAGGTAGAGCTACCTCGTACGCCACTTCACCTACCCTCTTTAAAACTTCAAAAGGTCCTACGAACCTGGGACTCAATTTCCCTTTCTTTCCAAATCTGATCTTCCCCTTCCAGGGAGATACCTTCAAAAACACAAAGCTGCCAACTTCAAAGTCCCGTTTCTGACGATGCAAATCGGCGTATTTCTTCTGTCGATCCTGAGCCGCTACCAATCGAGCTCTTATCACTTTGACGACATCCAAAGTCCATTGTTCTTGCTCCATTAAGCCAAGGTAAGGATTTCTTGCGTTTTTGTTCCACTTTGATGTTATTAATGGCTTACATAGTCTCTTAACAACATTTACAAACAATCACAACAAACAAAAACACCAAGAATCGCCAAAAAATCCGACCCACAAGCTTAAGAGCTTAAAACTAAGAAAACCTTGAAAAACTTGGCAAGGAATCGAATGGAAAGGATTTGGTTGATTGTTTACCTCTGTAAATCCTTCCTAGATGTTAAGAAGCTCGGCTAGGCTTGATTTTGAGGGTTCTCCTTGCTTGAATCCTCCACCCGTGCCTTCTTCTTCTTCCTCCTTTCTTTTTCGGCGAGTTCTTCCTCTTTTCCGGCGACTTCTTCCTTCTTTCCGGCGACTTCTTCCTCCTTTCCGGCGACTTCTCTCTCTCTCTCTCTCTCTCTCTCTCTGCAGAATGGGTTGAATGAGGAGCTGATGGATTGCAAAGGAGAATGAATGTTTGAATTTGGGAGGAGTGGAGTGAATTAGGGAGAAGTGGAAGAAAAATGAAAATGGGGTTGGTTGCTCAAGGAGCTTGCCGGCAACCTCCCTCTTGCTTAATTCTAATTGGTCCAACTTGAGGGATTGGTTCCCTCTTGGGGTACCAAGCTAAAATAAATACCCGAAAGTACCAAAAATATATCCGAAAACTCCCCCTTTTGTACCAAAACTGGTAAATAACTCTACCCAAAATTAAAATGGGTACTCCCATAATTATTGGGATGTATAAAAATAATTATTATGGGATTTGTCCATTTATTCGGAACACCCATATAACACATTTCGGATACGGATAAAATCACGTATCAGCTCAAATAAAATTTCCGACACTTGGAAAAATTATTCGTACGCATACACGTATTTATGAAATTTATTAACATCAAAAAAGACACAAAAATATCTAGCATGAATAGTGCCTCGGGAAACGTGCCCCGTGAATAGTGATTCAGCGACGCTACGCGAAATCAATTATTCACTTAAACAAAACTATAACACGTAAAATTTCATGCATCCACATGATCCAGGTTGTCACGCAACCTTTAAACACGTAACACAAATATAATATTAATAAAATATAAAATATTCATTAATATTCAAAAATTCGAATTACAAGAAAATTTCAGAATTCCCGGTCGTTACATCCTCCCCTCCTTATAAGAATTATGTCCCCAGAATTACAGTCTAGGTACGAAAAACTTAACGGGTTCACTCAAAAAGATGCGGATAATTCTTCCTCATCTTCTCTTCTAGCTCCCACGTAGCTTCTTCAGCTGCGTGGTTCCTCCAAAGTACTTTGACCGAATGGATGACCTTATTTCTTAACGTCTGCTCTTTCCTATCTAATATCTGGACAGGAATCTCTTCATATGACAAGTCTTTCTCAACTTGAATCGGTTCATAGGATATCACATGCTTGTAGTCGGGTTTATATGGCCGCAACACAGAAACGTGAAACACATTATGAATATGCTCCAGTTCAGGAGGTAGAGCTACCTCGTACGCCACTTCACCTACCCTCTTTAAAACTTCAAAAGGTCCTACGAACCTGGGACTCAATTTCCCTTTCTTTCCAAATCTGATCTTCCCCTTCCAGGGAGATACCTTCAAAAACACAAAGCTGCCAACTTCAAAGTCCCGTTTCTGACGATGCAAATCGGCGTATTTCTTCTGTCGATCCTGAGCCGCTACCAATCGAGCTCTTATCACTTTGACGACATCCACAGTCTGTTGCACCAATTCAGGTCCTAACAGCCTCCGTTCACCGACTTCGTCCCAACACAGAGGTGTTCGACACTTCCTTCCGTATAATGCTTCATATGGCGGCATGCCGATACTTGCATGATAACTGTTATTATAGGCAAACTCCACCAATGGTAGGTGATCATCCCAGCTGCCTTTAAAATCCATCACACATGCTCTAAGCATGTCCTCCAGCGTCTGAATTGTTCGTTCACTTTGCCCATCCGTTTGAGGATGATATGCCGTACTCAACCTCAACTGAGTTCCCAATCTTTCTTGTAAACTCTTCCAAAAATTCGACGTGAAACGCGGATCCCTATCAGATACAATAGATACTGGTACTCAATGTCGTGACACAATCTCTTTCACATATAACTTTGCTAGCTGCTCCAGATTGTACCTTATCTTGATCGGTAGAAAATGTGCAGATTTAGTTAAACGATCCACGATCACCTAAATTGCGTCGTAACCTTTCTGAGTTGGTGGAAGCCCCGTCACAAAATCCATCGTGATATGCTCCCACTTCCACTCCGGAATATCCAACGGTTGTAGTAGTCCACCCGGTTTCTGATGTTCTGCTTTTACCCTTTGACATGTCAAACATCGTCCAACACATTCCGCGACCTCCCTCTTCATGTTCGGCCACCAGAAATGTTGGCGCAAATCCTGATACATCTTGGTACTACCAGGGTGTATCGAATACTTTGTAGAATGAGCTTCCTGCAGAATCTCTTCTCTCAACTCCGGAACCATCGGTATCCAGATCCTCCCTTCAAACCTTAGCAGTCCTGTGCCATCAATTTTATACTTAAGGTCCTCTCCTTCTGAGATTCGCTTCTTTATGGCGATACATTCATCATCCTTTTCTTGAGTCTCCTTTATCTTGTCTAATAAAGTCGGACTCGCCTCTACTGCAAACAGTTTCTCATCTGCATTAGTCGGATACTTGACTTCCAACTCCAATTTTTCCATATCCTTGATCAGTTCTTCTTGAGCTGTCAGCATCATCAACTTATCTCTGCCCTTCCTACTTAGAGCATCGGCTACTACATTGGCCTTACCGGGATGGTATAGAATTTCACAATCGTAGTCCTTGATCAACTCCAACCATCGCCGCTGCCTCATGTTTAGTTCCTTTTGAGTGAATATATACTTCAGACTTTTGTGGTCTGTGTATATCTCACACTTCTCCCCATACAGATAGTGTCTCCAAATCTTCAGAGCAAACACTACTGCCGCTAGTTCCAGGTCATGAGTCGGATACCCTTTCTCATAGTCCTTCAGCTGCCGTGACGCGTACGCAATGACCTTCCCATGCTGCATCAATACGCACCCAAGGCCTTTGTGTGACGCATCACTGTACACCACAAATCCCCCTGTATTATCTGGTAGTGATAACACAGGTGCTTCACTAAGTTTCTTCTTCAACTAAAAGAAACTCTCTTCGCACTTATCCGTCCATACAAACTTCACAGTCTTCCTTGTCAAATTTGTCAACGGTGTTGCTATCTTTGAAAAGTTATGAATAAACCTCCGATAGTAACCTGCTAATCCCAAGAAACTTCGGACTTCTGTCGGCGTCTTCGGCTGCTCCCAGTTTATTACTGCTTCTACCTTGGTAGGATCCACCGATACGCCATCCTTGTCGATCACATGCCCCAAAAACTGCACTCTTTGTAGCCAAAATTCACACTTGGAAAACTTTGCATACAACTTCTCCCTTCTCAGCGTTTCCAGAGCTATCCTCAAATGTTCGACGTGTTCCTCCTCCGTCTTAGAATAGACAAGAATGTCATCTATGAAAACGACGACAAATTTATCTAGGTATTGCTTGAACACTCTGTTCATCATGTCCATAAATGCTGCTGGCGCGTTCGTCAGCCCAAACGACATCACCAAAAACTCAAAGTGTCCATATCGAGTTCTGAATGCTGTCTTTGGAATATCCTCCTGCCTCACCTTTAGTTGGTGATATCCCGTCCTCAAGTCAATCTTCGAGAAGTATTTTGCTCCCTTTAATTGATCGAACAAATCATCAATTCTGGGCAACGGGTACTTGTTCTTAATCGTGACTTTGTTCAACTCCCGATAGTTAATGCAAAGCCTAAGCGATCCGTCTTTCTTCTTTACGAACAGTACTGGGGCTCCCCATGGAGATACACTTGGACGAATATACCCCTTATCTAGCAACTCCTGCAATTGAACCATCAGTTCTTTCATTTCCACTGGTGCCATTCTGTAAGGTGCCTTTGAGATCGGTGCGGTTCCCGGTACTAAGTCGATCACAAATTCCACTTCTCTATCCGGCGGCAATCCTGGTATCTCATCTGGGAAAACATCTGGGAATTCCCTTACTACAGGTATCTGACCCAGCTCACCCTCTACTCTTCGGGTATCAACCACGTGAGCCAGATAACCTATACAACCTTTCCTTAGCAATTTCTTCGCTTGCATCATCGTCAGACAACAAGATTGTCTCGGCGATTTACTACCGTAGAATACGACCCTCGACTTATCTGGAGTCTTTAGGTGTATACATTTCTTCTGACAGTCAATCACAGCCCCGTGACTAGACAACCAATCCATCCCAAGGATTACATCAAATTCTCCTAGTCGTATTGGAATCAAATCTACGCTCAGTTTATGCCCATTTATCGCAGCACAACAATTTCTATAGATGTGATCTACAGGAATAACTTCCTTGTTAGCTACTTCCACATTCATAGGATTCTCTAGTTTCTCCCGAGGTAAATCTAACCGTTTAGCAAATTCATCCGACACAAATGAACAGGTAGCACCCGAATCAAATAATACATATGCACTGATATTATTGATTAAAATAATACCTGACACCACGTCCTTTGACTCCATCGCATCCTGCACTGTCATGTTGAAGGTGCGTGCTACTGGTCTGTTCTGCTGTGCTGGTCCTCCAATAGTCAGCTTACTGTTGTTCCCTTGGTTAGCACTGCCTGCATCACTCTTCCTCTTTGGGCAATCCTTCTTCTGATGATCTGAAGCGCCACAAGAAAAACAACTTCCTGCCTTCGCCTTTGGGCATTGTGGGGCAAAGTGCCCTGGTTGACCACAGTTGAAACAAACCCCTTTTCCTTTCATGCATTCTCCAAAGTGATTCTTCCACATTTCTCGCATTTATTACCTTTCTTTGTATCCCCTCCGGATTTGCTTCCTGTCATCTGACTGTCGTTCCATTTTCTCTTATTTGGGTTACTTCCCCCGCTGCTACCTTCCTTATGACCATCATGACTCTTTTTCTTTTTCTGATCTTGGTTGTGCCTGGCCAAAGCTTCGCTTCCTCCCTCAGCAATGATTGCTTTCTCAAGTAACGTAGAAAATGTGTTGATCTGCAAAACCGCAACCTTACTATACACCCAAGGTTTCAGTCCTTGTTCAAACCTCTTCGCTCGCCTAGCTTCGGTGTCCACCTGATGTGGAGCAAACCTCGCTAACTCGTTAAATTTTGTGGCATACTCCGCAACTGACATGCTTCCTTGCTTTAGTTCCAGGAACTTTATCTCCATGCTTGCCTGCATGCTCGCTGGAAAGTAGTTTTCGAAAAATAGCTCCTTGAAACGAGCCCATACAATCGTGCCTTCCCCCGCTCGACCTTTGTTCGCCTTCCACCAGTAATTTGCCTCACCTTTCATCATGAAAGTGGCAAACGACGTCATCTGTTCTTCGGCCACCCTTGCGACCTCAAAAACTTTCTCCATTTCTTCTACCCATGTCTGGGCTTCAATCGGATCCGTAGTCCCACGAAACTCCGGTGGTCCTACTAATTTGAAGTCCTTAAAATTTGCCATGTGACTTCCTGGCTGATCAACTGCAGCGGATTGTCTGCCCTGCATTGCTTCTGCTAACAAGTTAACAAAAGCCCTCATAGGGTCTGCCTGACCCCCTTCATTATTCACCGACTCCTCAACCCTTTGGTTACGCGGTCGTCCTCTTGGCGCCATGATCTGCTAAAAGAAAACCGTCGGCTATTACTAATAGATCTAGGCCTCATGCAATAAGTCATTTAAGTCAACAATTAAAAGTAAAAACATCTATCAAACACGTTTGATTTAAATAAAACAATTGCATTTATAATCATACACCACTGTTTTAATACAACCAGACTCAACATGTGGCATACCTCTAAAAATGCTAAATGACATAGCCTCCAACCATTAACTATCCCCTAAAGAACAAAATTGGGGAATAAATAACCTTCCACCCCTCTATCAGGAACAAAATTGGGGGTTCAACTACTATCCCATGCACACTACAAGCAGAGGGATTTACAACATAAGTAAGCCCCTAATACAACAAAAGTGGGACCTACTGCAAACATAATGCTAAAAATAACACATCACCGCCTGCTGCGGTGGAGTGCAACTCGGAGCTCCCGTCGAGCCAGCCTGTCGACCACTCGGCGCCTAATCACGCGCCTGCTACTCCCGTCATCTCTGGGGTACCTCCTCACCCTGTCCCTCAGCCTGCCAATGGAAGTGGTTAAGCCTGACCTGAGGGAATCATTCTTTGCAGTCAGGGCTGCCAAGTGCTTTATAGCCTCATCTCGCTCCAGACGAGTAGTCTCTAGCTGATCCTCTACCCGCTCTATCTGTCCTACCAGCATCACATTCCTCTCTAGGAGGTCATAAACCATGACACCAAACTGAACAGAAACCCCTCGGCGACCGTGAACCTCTGCCTCTAATTCGGCAATCCTCTGGTCCTTTTCCTGCAACTTCTGGGTCAACTCAGTCTTTTCCCCCAAAGTCTGATATGCCAATGACCTGTACTGCTCTTCTCGGTCCTGGTGCTCCTGGTTCTGCTCCTCTAAGTGAGTTACTCAATTCTCGAGCTCCTCGTTCTTATTTGTTAGCTCTTCTATGATGTCACTAGCAGTAGTGCCCATGCCATCTGCATACTCAGGCGGCTCATCATCCTCCGTCAATGGATCCTCCTCAGGGTCCTCCTCAGAACCATACTCGGCCTCAGACTCAGCCCTAGTGTCCATCATCTCTGGCTCACTCGGCTGCACCTCCACTAACTGCCCTGCGTCCACATGAATGTCTGTGAACTCTACCTCTCCAGCAGGACTGTACTCTCCCATCTCAGACATCCTACAGCCACAAACAAAAACAAATAGACAGCAAGATGTCAGTGCTACAATAAAATATATTCATTGATAAAATGAAATGATATTTTATCATGCACAACTCGGCTCGATGGATTTCCACAATCCACCTCCAGACATGACCATCAAATGAATCTCCTCGATCCATCACCTAGCGTACTCAATACGAGTTTAATACTAAGGTTATAACCTAGGTTTCGTAAATCCTAAAGTTTATAACCTAAAGCTTTGATACCAACCTGTGACACCCCCAAATTCAGGTACCAATACCTCGAATTTGGTGCTCACGATAAAATACATCCATACACCTCTAAACAACATAAATTAACTAATGCGGAATAAATAAACATATGTTGTTCATTACAAAAGGTTTACTACGGTCCCAAGGTCTATAACCTTAAATAAAATACATCGCAGAATACCATAATAATACAAAACGATTCCACAAATTACATAACAGGATAGTATATATAACTATTCCTTAAGCTTTCCTTTGCCTTTGTCCGCTTTGGAACTCCCCGGCTTAGCTGCAATAGGTTCATGATATAACAAGGGTGAGCAACTACTTTGCTCAGCAAGTTTAAAAAGCAAGAATGAAGATATATCATGAATGAATAAGAATAATAGCTGCATAGATCAACAATTTATGAACATTGATGAAATAGCTGAAATGACATAATCAAAGTTCAAATGAAACAATGAATAATGATTATTTACTGCTGAGTGGTCCAACCGACCATGAACTTTTGGCCAAAGAGTCAATCATTCAACTAACTCTTTTAAAAAACCTGGCCCCGTCAGTTGTACTCGAGGGGATCAGCCTCTTGTACACCATGTATATGCATAACATTTAACTCTGACTGCATCGTATAACCGACACATTATAATCCCCTAATAAGGGTTGCTCTCTCAGTCTAAGAATCCGCACCGACAATCGGTTTGGATAGCTTTTAAAATAATAACCTGTACATGTCTAGCCGAAAACAATAATGGCGTAGAACTATTCCCTTAAACAGTTCATAAATGAAGAATTTATGTTTCACCGCCCAAC
Source organism: Aralia elata (assembly GCA_034770075.1). NCBI lineage: Eukaryota > Viridiplantae > Streptophyta > Magnoliopsida > Apiales > Araliaceae > Aralia > Aralia elata. The sequence continues at coordinate 47,108,551 of CM068386.1, read as the reverse complement.
AACATATTTCGAATTCAAATGCACAATGTGCGAATATCAATAATTATCCTTAATGGCGGAGTAGTAATCAACAACAATTAAACCGCTAACCGTAATTGAAATATGATAACTCGAGTTGAGTTAGGAAACGTGCAATAATATAGAATGATTGCTCAATAAATGAATAAACTCGCACATTAAATGAAAGCTGTGCGATTGAGAAAAAACCTGCCCAATATTAAATTGAGTTAGGGTAAAGAAAACTTGCAACAATATACAACCTGTATAAAATATGAAACCTGCTCAAAATATAATTCGAGTAAGGTTAAGGAAACTGCCCAACACAAGGGTTAGACAAGCGTTAGAAAACTTGCCTGATGCGCTGCTACAATATTATAACACACGCTCCTTAATATCCTACACAATTAAGTACATGTTTACATAACAATTAGTCACATTCCAAATAATGGTTCAAAACGGACGCTGCATCATTAAAACACATTGATTGCCACTACGACTACCCAGTCGGGGGTCTTGCAATTAGATTATACAATTTCCGCCTTAAGACAATAGTAATTTGGTTGACATTTAATAAATAATTAAGCATTTAGGGCTTAACAAGATATGCTTAGTTAACCTGTCTAATCCTTTAATCCAAGGAAAAATATAAGTGTTGGACCCTGCTGAAATGGGCTCATTAGGTCCGACCCGATCCGACCCGGTCTGTCTAACCCAACCTGGCCCAAACACGGAGCTGGCGCTGCAGCGCCGAGCTCATGCACTGGGCCTCACGCTGCGGCATGAGTCCCGTGTCTTCTCCATGACCGGGCTTCACGCTGCGGCGTGAGCCTTAAAGCTTGGGCCTCACGCTGCGGCGCGAGTCCCGATTTTTCCCCACTTGCCCCTCGCTGCAGCGTGAGCTGCAGGGCATATGGGTGGCGCTGCGGCGCCATTCTGCAGTAGCCGGATTCTGGGTTTGTTTCCAGAACGCGACTCTGACCTTCGGTCACTCCAACCTCCATAACTCCTTCAATACACAAGCAAATTGGTCCATTCCGGACTCTTTGGACTCCTAACTCATGGGGCTACAACATATCAAAAATGCAGAGCTACCCATTAACATTAACATGGTCAAATCCTAAGCCAAAGTGTAAAGTTCATACTCTGTTCTTCGAGTTCCTAACATGTTTTACAAAAATCATTACTACGAACTCGTTTTAACTCCTTTTTGGTCCATTCCAACTGGGTTAGCTTCGTAACCCATTGAACTACAACACCATAGCAACAAATAAAATTAACAAACACAAAATCATAGCTCTACAGTCCTCTAAAAAGTCCGAATGTCCAAGTTCATGTCCAAAGTCCATTGTTCTTGCTCCATTAAGCCAAGGTAAGGATTTCTTGCGTTTTTGTTCCACTTTGATGTTATTAATGGCTTACATAGTCTCTTAACAACATTTACAAACAATCAAAACAAACAAAAACACCAAGAATCGCCAAAAAATCCGACCCACAAGCTTAAGAGCTTAAAACTAAGAAAACCTTGAAAAACTTGGCAAGGAATCGAATGGAAAGGATTTGGTTGATTGTTTACCTCTGTAAATCCTTCCTAGATGTTAAGAAGCTCGACTAGGCTTGATTTTGAGGGTTCTCCTTGCTTGAATCCTCCACCCGTGCCTTCTTCTTCTTCCTCCTTTCTTTTTCGGCGAGTTCTTCCTCTTTTTCGGCGACTTCTTCCTCCTTTCCGGCGACTTCTTCCTCCTTTCCGGCGACTTCTCTCTCTCTCTCTCTCTCTACAGAATGGGTTGAATGAGGAGCTGATGGATTACAAAGGAGAATGAATGTTTGAATTTGGGAGGAGTGGAGTGAATTAGGGAGAAGTGGAAGAAAAATGAAAATGGGGTTGGTTGCTCAAGGAGCTTGTCGGCAACCTCCCTCTTGCTTAATTCTAATTGGTCCAAATTGAGGGATTGGTTCCCTCTTGGGGTAACAAGCTAAAATAAATACCCGAAAGTACCAAAAATATATCCGAAAACTCCCCCTTTTGTACCAAAACTAGTAAATAACTCTACCCAAAATTAAAATGGGTACTCCCATAATTATTGGGATGTATAAAAATAATTATTATGGGATTTGTCCATTTATTCGGAACACCCATATAACACATTTCGGATACAGATAAAATCACGTATCAGCTCAAATAAAATTTCCGACACTTGGAAAAATTATTCGTACGCATACACGTATTTATGAAATTTATTAACATCGAAAAAGACACAACAATATCTGGCATGAATAGTTCCTCGGGAAACGTGCCCCGTGAATAGTGATTTAGCGACGCTACGCGAAATCAATTATTCACTTAAACAAAACTATAACACGTAAAATTTCATGCATCCACATGATCCAGGTTGTCATGCAACCTTTAAACACGTAACACAAATATAATATTAATAAAATATAAAATATTCATTAATATTCAAAAATTCGAATTACAAGGAAATTTCAGAATTCCCGGTCGTTACAGAATCGAAATGCACATATAATTAAATAAAACAAGACTTAACAGTAATTCCATGTCTTATATTTAATTGGGACATTGTATGGTAGAAAAATTGAATTGTACGGTAACTATGCACTGAACGGTTCTTTTGTGATTAATGTTGAAATCTATATTATCTGGAAAGTCGTTGATCGCTAAGGGGGCTTACCCTTATTATTGAATAAATATTATTTATTTAAATGAATTAAATAGTTTAATTTATTTATTTAAATAAGAATAGAATTGTTCTAATTGATTTATTCACAATCGGTTTAATATGGAGAACCTAAAGGGTCACACCGCAAAAGAAAAATATTTATTTATGAAGTAAATGGCATAATCGTAATAATAAGTTAAGTGTATTTAATTTAATCTATAGAGATAGAATAAATTAAATAGCTTAATATTTATTATTTAATATTTTGGAAATATTAAATATAAATTAATAAGAGGAGTCTTATTATTATTATTATTATTATTATTATTATTATTACTGTTATTTAATTCCTAATAGGGATTGGGAATTAATTAATAGAAGTACTCTCTCATGAATTCCTAATTGGATTAGGAGCATAATTAATTAAAGGAGTTTAATTATAATAGAAACCCTAATCCTAAATAGTTTAGGGAAGGGTTATTCCTACATCTATAAATAAGAGAAGTCTTATCATAGATTAGGGTTACACACTCTTGCATAAGAATTGTGGAGAGTACTTACAATTTCTATAGAGATAGAATCTAGGGTTTTGCTAACACCCATCTTCTTGAACAAGTATTACTCCTTGGTGGATCACCTCTAGAGGCCAAACACTTGGGTGGCTAACGTTGATCAATGGAAGGAATTTAATCGGTGGAATTTAAGGAGAACGCGAAGGAATTGGAGGTGAACTTGTACCTGAGGAAGCTAGAATTCTACAAGGGTATAATTCTATTATCCATCTCTTTCGTTTAATTAATAATTGTGCATAAAGAAAGATCATGGTGATGGTTTGTATAAAATTTCAAAATCTGATTTTATCGCGCTTCCGCTTTATTTATGTAATTTGATTGCATGTTCGCGTTATACAAATCTAACACATCCTAGCCTGCATCCTAGTCGAGAAGTAATTCTCGTTGAACAGTTCTTTGAACCTTGTCCATGTGACAACGTCTGTTCCGGCCCTTGTTTGATTAGCCTCCCACCAGAAGTTCGCTTCCCCTTTCATCATATATGTAGCAAATGCAGTCTTTTGCTCCTCCGCTACCCTAGCAATCACAAACGCTTTTTCTATTTCCCTTACCCAAGTTTGGGCTTCTATCGGGTCAGTCGTTCCTTTAAATTCAGGCGGTCCTACTGCCTTGAAGTCTTTGAAGTTCGCCAACTGGTTATTTGGTTGATTTCTTACTACTGGTGCTTGATTCCGCATTGCTTGTGCCAACATATTCGCAAAATTCTGCATTGGGTCTGCCTGACCTTCTGCATTATTAACAGATTCTTCTACCCTTTAGTTTCGAGTTTGACGTCTTGGCAGCATTATCTGGTTATACCAAACCTTAAATTATTATCTTATCCTTCATATTCATTTATGCCATATAGTATCATAACATTATGAAACAAAATTCAAAACTTAGACCAATTCAGCTTGCCGGATTACCCAATCCAGCTTGCTGGATTCATAAATTCAGCTTATTGGATTCCCAAATTCAGCTTGCCAAATTATAATTTATCAGTTGATCAACATATTAGCAAAATACTTAAAGTTTATTTACCAAAACAAACATATAACCATACCATTTCATTCATATTCATAATCTTATAAACAGTACCAAGTACTTTTCATTACACAACATGCTGTTATAACCATTTACTATCCCTTAATGGCAACAAAAATCGGGATTAGTATAATACACACGCATCATATCGTACATAATCCTAAAGCACTTGTCCTATTTATTCCCTACACCATTCTTAGATCTTGGGCAAACCTTTGCCTGGTTGCCTACTATTCCACATACAAAACATACGCATTGCTTCGGTTTGGGACAATGAGAAGAAACATGTCCTTCACGTCCACAATTATAACACACATTTTGTCCTTTCATGCATACACCTTCATGTTTCCTGTTACAATTTGCACACCTTAATACTTTCCTAAAGTTTCCTTGGTCAGAATTTTCCATATCACAGTCATTTATCTTTCCTTTTCCTTTCTTGCTTGGAGTTGCAGATGATTTGCTACATTTAGCTCCCATTACATCAATTTGGCTTTTTAACTTATCTTGTTCTTCCATTATTTCCATTAACGCTTTTCACATTTGACTATTTAACACCCTTTCCATTTCCAACAACTTTTCCAGACATAACACCCTATCCCTTAGATTCTGCACTTCTGTTGATGCTTGGTCAGCTCCAACTTCAGTGTCTGAATCACTATCTGTCAGCACCACCGTTTCTAGTTCTGGTTCTATATTTTCCAAGATGATTACCTCATCTAGGTTGCTTTCAAGGTGAGCCTCTATGTCAGCTATTGGCTTAGATATTGGCTCAAGCGGAGTGATTTGCTCCTTATTCACGACATGAGAGTCTCCTAATCCTTTCTTACCTGATATCTATACACAAATTATCTTGATTAGTACATAATATATACACATAACAAACAATAGTTTATATAAGTTAGTTTTTATTTCATTTTACGATGAATTTCCTTAATTTATCTCCTTTAAACTCTATTTGAGTTTTTCGTTTTTCAATGCTTCTATCTACCTTAAGGTTATAGCCTAAGATAATCCCCCACCTAAGGTTTTTAACCTATAGCTCTGATACCAACCTGTGGCGCCCCCAAATCCGGGTACTTGAAACCCATACTTGGTGCATCACGATACTATTTCTTTGAGCTGTTTAATAAATTACAAACTTAATATTTATATCAGAGTTGTCTATTCCCCAGGTATGACAACCTTTAATTACATTCTTTACACGTTACATAATATATATGATCACAATACAAAAGACTAATCATTACAGATAACACCTTGAAACCTAATCCTTGAGCTTTCCTTTGCCCTTGTCTTTGCCAGAGCCTTCTGGTCGATCACACTTAGCTGAAAACATTTAAGTCAAAGCAAGAATGAGCATTCAATTGCTCAGCAAATAATAATAATTAATAATAATGCGCTGAAAGAAGTAAATATTTTCTTTGAGGACTACTTTTACCACGAATCAATAGTGGCAAAATCATTTAAAACCATTCTTAACAACAGATCAAATCATTTTAAGATTTTTGAAACAACTGAGCGACTTTTGAATACTGAGTGGTCAAAAGACCATGAACTGTTATTTTTCATTTTTGAAAAGATTTGAACAGAAATTCATCTGTAAACCGTCTGGTCTTACGGACACGGAGGATGATCAGTCCCGTTGTGCCCTGTATTGATCAACACTATATAATACATCACCGCCATTGGCGCATAAAATTTTCATTACCGCTTTTAGCGCATAAAATTTCCCATTTAGGGTTGTTCATACTCAGTCTGGAGTCCTAACTAAAACAATTAAGTTGGATGACTTTATCATAACCAATAACATTTGACAAATACTTTTTAAATCGTGTCTAGCTGGGACAAATAGCTTAGACAATCTTTAAACTAGGTATACATACTGAAATTTAATAGTATGTATCGGAACTTATCAACGAATTTCGAATTCAAGGGTAATTGATAATGTACAATAGTTCATACAAGTGGGGACACTTGCATAACCAAACTTAGAATGCAAATTTTCAATATGAGTCATAGCAATTCAGTAATAAGATACTTTTAACAATGAACGGATCAAAGTAAATTCGAATTTATAATAATTATAATATTTTGTACAAGTGAGGACACTTGCACAAAGAATAGAACAATTTTGATTATAAATACATCACATGAGACAATATCGAGATATTTGATATCAATAGATAGCTTGAATAAAGTTTAAGAATACTTGCATAATATATGGATCCATTGCATAAAGTAAATGCAAAGGATGGGATACTTGCATACATACACCTATTGCATAAAATAAATGCGTAGGTTCGGATACTTGCACAATAAACGATTGAGTTAAGATACTTGCTTACACAGATCCAATTCATAAAGTAAATGAAAAGGATGAGATACTTGCCTAAAGAACAGAACAATTTTGTATATATAAGAATCATAACGATAATTAAGAACTTGCACAATGTACGAAGTTGTGTAAGTTAGAAACTTTCCTTGGTCGTTGACTACTGCTACGCAATTTAATTTAACTTCTTTCGAAAGACCTATCAGTTATAAGATTGATCTTTTAGTCAGCCAATCATATTATACCTTATAATATCGCTTCTTTATAAGTAATTATCTAACATTCAGCCACATAATCAAATATTAAATTACACATTAACACCATACATATTCAATTCTAAAGTTAGCACACATCGAGTCTTTAACAGTGTTCAATATAGTATGCTGAGTGGTTTCCCACAAACAACCAACAAACTAGTTTTCGTCTCGTTTACACTGTTTTCACAGTGAGTTAGATCGGTTGCCAGTTCGTATATACCTCCGCTCCTTGAAAGAATTGTTTAGCCCAGATACTATACATCGACTATTAAAGAGTACGATTGTACCACTACTTTATGAATTAACACTAAGTCTTTCATTATATAAGTCTTTCTTTATGATTTTGTAGGTTAATTACACAATCCAGCAAACTAGATTCCAAATCCAGTAAACTGGATTCCAACCTGGATTACAATCCAGTAACCTGGATTCAAATTATTCAATTCGGCTAACTATTTTTGCAATCCAGCAGCCTGGATTCAAACTATCCTACAATACAGCAAACTAGATTCGAACTAACTTATAATCCAGTAACCTGGATGCACACGATTCAATTCAGCAAGCTGGATCACACTATTCAGTAAGCTGGATTAAAACAGTTTTCTATTTTATTAAATAATTCATTTAATCGATCTAAAATACCATAAACATTATACCACCTTACAAATGACCAAAACTCATATCAAAAATCTGTATAGACCATATATAGGGTTCTCAAGTCATAAAAAACCCATTTTCTAAATTTACGTTTGACAGTGGTCCCTCACGATAAAATCCATAACTTTCATTCTACATTGTCAAAACTCCTCAAATTTTTACAGGACTCACATAACTTCTCATATTATAACTCCAAATTTTTCTAGAATTTGTAGAGCAAAAAACATGGACGAAACTGTCCCTGGATCCCAACAATTAGCAGGCTTTATTCCAGTTTTGAGAAAAATGTGGACTGTTTGTACCAAAACAGTTTCTACGACTTTTGTACTAATTTTTTTGAGTTCTACCACTTGAATTTAGTAGTTAACTTATATATCTAGCACTACTCTTTGACGGATCGCAAAAAGAGTTTGTAGATCTCAAATGGTAACTATATAAAGTGACCAAAAGTTAGGGTTTTCTAGTTTTGTTTTAAAACATAGTTTTGTTTCTTTTCTTTTCTTAACCAACCAAATACATTAATATACAAGTTGAGCACAACCAAGTATAAAATATCATCTAGCATATAAATTAAGGGTTTTATACCCTAAGATCATAACTTCATACCATTAAAAATCAAATCAAACAAAAGAAATAAACTAGGGTTTGTTATACCTTTTTCCTTGTGAGATTTTCTTTATTATCCAAGGTAGCTATGGAACTTGAAGCTTGCTAAATTTCTCCTCCCCCTCACCTTTATGGCCACGACAACCCCTCTCTTCTCTCTCTCTCTCTCTTTAGATTTTATTTTGTTTAGCTAAATGGAAAGTGAGAGATGAGAGAGAAATAAGATGAGTTTTGTTTTGTTTTATTAAATCTAATTACTTACAACACATATAGATATATAAATTATATCTATATATTAAAGCATCATTAGCAAGCACACCTCACTTACACAAATTGATAACTTGGTGATGGGTCATAATTAGCATTTGTACTTTATTAACCATTCCTACAAGCAAACTATTACAAACTAACAACTCACCCATTTGGGCTATTCCCCTTGCCGGCTGGCCCCTTCTATTTTGGCCCCATTTTTACTTTTTTTTTATTGTTTTATCATATTAATTAAGTTGCTAAAAATATCTACCAAGTGGGCTAGCAATTGGGCTTTAATTAAATTTCTTTTGGGCTCACTTTTAATAAGTTTGGGCTACTAGTTTCTAAATATTTTTAATCCATGATTGGTTACTAATTTAATAAGTGTTGGGCCAATTTACTAAGTCCACACATTAATTATCCAAGTCCATGATTAATTAAATAAGTGGGCTTGGTTAGTAAACTAATTAGGCTACTCCATTAGTATTTTCTTACTACTTGGACTAATAAATTATCCATATAGCACATAATTCTCATTAATCAATACCCATATTAATTAATGTACGAAATTTATTCACTTACTATATTCACTTTAATTAAATAATTAATTAACTTACTACCTTATCAATTGTTTAATATTAATATTCTTAGGTTAGTCTACTAATTTAAATAACTATTAGTGGGCCCTATTTTAACTAACAATTAATCACATATTGTACATACACACATTCAAATATAATCAATACTTATATTTAGTATTCAAATTTTCTTAAGAAAATAAATTCTTATTATTCATAATACACACATACATCTATTTAAATACAATTATAACAATAATTGTATTAATCATTAAAATTCATAATCATAGATCAAATTAGGTTTTGATCATCCCTTTATCTTTGTCTCATTTACCATACTTGGTCAATCTAAAATAAATTGACTAATCTTACAAATTCCTATCATAAATAAATAATCATAGTAATAATAATAATATTAATAATCATTTCTTAAAATATACATTTATCCTTTAAATAATATAGCAGTCATACATCTTTAATATAAAAATTAATTTATTAACAGAATATAATTTATAATTGACAACTATTTCTTTAATAAGAAATTTACTTGAAACCATATATGAAATAAATATATATGTACATATTACATATTCATATTCCTTTCCTTGCAGACATTCCTATACTTGCTTTAATATATAATAAAAATAATTTTATTATAAAAAAATTCATGCGTAAAATTTTTTATTTTAATATATCGAAAATCTTGGGTTATTACAACAAACCTAACAGTGGCATCAAAGCCAAGATTTATGCGAATTATTAATTGTTTTGATTCCGTATATGTATAGGTATGTGTTTAAAATAATTTAATTGGGGATAATTGTTAGTATAGAATCTTATTTTTGGGAGAAAATTGTAAAAATCTCGATTTGAAAAAACCAAAAACAGAACCGACAGAAGCCTTATAGCCGCGACACTCCTTTATGTGAGCCACGACATTCCAATTTTTGAGCTGCGGTACTAGGCGCCCCTTTTGAGAGCCGCAACGCTCTTCGTTTTGTGCCGCGGCGTATGAAGGTCTGCTAGTTTGTTTTTGTGCAATTTTAAAAATTTCTAAAATAAAATAAAGGAGTTTATTTTTGATTTGAAATTGGACTAAAAGAAATATGTTTATTTTATTTGGAATTGGATTCCATGTTAAATTAAAATAAATAGTTTATTTTGATTTAATTTGGATTAAAATAAAGGAGTTTATTTTGATTCAAAATTGGATTTTATGCTAACTATAATTGTCCATTAAATGATATCGATGCATATATGAAATGGTTTTATTATTCATAAAATGAATGTTATTTATTGATACGTATGTTGATATGTATGATAATAAATAGGATTGATTATAGACTATTGACCAATGGATAATTGAATTTATTTTATAAGGATGTATGAATGAATGAGTTTTCTAAATGGGATCTGCGTACCTCGTCTTCTCTAATTTTCTTAATGTACATTTTATCTTCCTCCTATGTACTTCCCCTTGACTGCTGATCAATTTTTTTATTTATTGTAAATAGTTTATGTAATAGGATTAGTTAAAATTATTTTTGAATAATTGGAGACAAAAGAGCAAGGAGCATTTGAAGACCTGTTTATAATGGAGCCCGGGTTTAAATGTAATAGTTATATTTAAATTCAGTTCTTGCACCATAGGTTTAACCTTTTGGTTCACTTGGTGGCTCTAGTGAACTAAACTAGAATAAGTCCATAATCAATCGGGGTAGAATATAGTATTCTATATGTGCATGTTTACTATATATATATATATGTGTGTGTGTGTGTGTGTGTGCATGCGCGCTAAACAAGATGAGATAAATAATAACAAAACACTCAAAAAAATCATATTAAGTTGTAACGTTCAAAGATATTTGGAATATTGAACGTCGCCTTCTAACATGATAAAATGATGGAGTATCAATTAATCATTATAAGTTGTTGTGTCACCACATGACTTATGTGACGCCCCCAAATTCGGGTCTCCAACTACCCGGATTCGGTCATCACGATCCAATACAACATGCACCTCCAACAACATACATTGACTAGAATGCGGAATATAACAAACACATGTTGTTCATTAGAAAGGTGTTACTAGTCCCAAGATACATAACCTTAATACATAACACAAAACATACCCTAAATAATAATCAGGGTTTAAATTACATTAATAGCAATTAACTACACATAAGATAAAATCAGCTACGTGAAGCCTATCACTTCATCCTTTCTTTCCCTTTGCTCTTTCCTGATGTCTCGGGTTTAGCTGCAATGGAGTCATGATATGGCAAGGGTGAGCAACAAGTTTGCTCAGCAAGTTTAAAGTACAACAATACGGATATATCATGATGAAAGGGATATAGAAAGAGATTTCAACAATATAATTATCAGAAGCAAGAACAATAATTGCTTTTAGAACAATTGATAGTCAAGTAGACTTTGAACGATAACTTCCAAAGGAGTCAATAGCTAGTTGACCCTCTGGTTATTGGCTACAGAATAAGTACTTGAGGGGATCAGCCTCGCGTACGCTATGTATATGCATAACATTTAACTCTGCTGTTTGTACCTTATATACGGTACCTGGGGTATTCCCCTATAATAAAAGAGGTGTTCATTCAGTCTAAGAATCCTTACCATTGATTGGTTCGGATAACTTTATAAATTCTCACATACTTACCGGACCGAAATAAGGGTTCAGACTTAATCATGAATAGTTCGTGAATTTCGGAACTTTAATAAATGTACGAATTCAGATGCATCGAATGCGATTGTCAATAATATCATAGATGTGGAATAACTGTAAATTAATTAAACCACTTAAGCATTCTTAGAATAAAATTTCAAGCCACAGTATGATAGTAGCCTGCTCGAATGAAAAGAAACTTGCAACAATTAAAGTTTCGATATAAGGAACTTGCTCAATGTAGAAGTTGAGTAAAATGAACTTGCATTCAATATACTGAAAGAATGAAGTTAGGAACTTGCCTGTTTGCTCAGCTACAAATAAAGTTTAGCTTTAATTAATTGACCTTGGATGACCTATCATATGATAAAGTCGATTTATCCATTAGCATTGCACAGTTGTATATCGATGCACTCACTTATGTTATTTATTTAGCAAATAAACAATTCCTATAGCATATAAGTTAATAGATCAGTCTCAATTCCATAAGATGCTTAATTGATCTGAAGACCGAGAAATTATTTACTAACAATGTTTCTCTTAAGTGATTACACATTTACTAACACTTAATATTACTCTACTAATTCAATTTCTATTTAACAGCGGCTAGATAGAAATCATGTTTATTTATTTCTTGGCCATTCATTTTGGTAACCTTAATTTATTTGGTTAATAATCCTATTTATTATTTATAAAGATAAATAATAAATTTATTAATGCATTACTATCTAATAGTGACTACTTAATAATTAATAAGTCATTAAATTTTATTTACACTTAGCTACTATTCGCTTTTAAGGGTAATTAAGTAATTATGACCCCTTAGTCATTAATTAAATAATTAATGTATTAACTCTACCCATACTTAATATCAATTAAATAATAATTAGATATTTATTATCTTTATTTATTATTTACCGCTAAATAATAAATAATTATTTATTAACCTTATTCATACTTAATTACTATTTAATATTAATATTAATTAAATAATAACTAAATATTTATTATCTTTATTTATTATTTATTGATAAATAATAAATAATTATTTACTAACTTTATTCATACTCAATTATTATTAAGTAAATAATAATTAAATATTTATTAGCTTTATTTATTATTTATTGATAAATAATAAATAATTATTTACTAACTTTATTCATACTTAATTATTATTTAATATTAATTAAATAATAACTAAATATTTATTATCTTTATTTATTATTTATTGATAAATAATAAATAATTATTTACTAACTTTATTCATACTCAATTATTATTAAGTAAATAATAATTAAATATTTATTATCTTTATTTATTATTTATTGATAAATAATAAATAATTATTTTATTAACTTCATTATTTAATATTATCTTTATTTATTATTAGATATTAAATAATAAATAATTAATTTATTGACTTTACTTAATTATTATTTAATATTCATTAAAGTAATAATTAAGTAATAATTATTTTATTAGTGTATTATTATAATTAATAATTTGTTTCATGGTACTACATCTTATTACTGAGTTAAATAATCATTGCCCTAGTTTATGGTTTGATAATAATCACTTAATTGTTGGCCATATTATTAAACTTTCCACAACAATCCAAGTATTACATAATGGCATATTTTGTTCCTTTATAAGCAGGCCGCAACCAACAACCACGTTATCACACAACATAACCAATTCCTGCAAATCTTATGTTAGGCTTAACTCGATTACTACTGTAGACACCCAAATTTTGCACTTCGTATACTAACCCTCACAGGAGGGCAAATCCGTCAAATGAACCGGCCTGCGAGAGCAAAAGATGGACAGGTACGAACACTCGACGCCACCGCGACGATTTACAACCGAAACCGACGTGACAACAAGGCTGTCCGATTTGAGCATTCCCGAATGATGTGGCACGTCTCCTAGTAATTCTCGGACTGCAAAATACGAGCCTGTCGGCGAGAACCGACGTCACGACATGGAAATCGAGGCATGGCACGAAAATCAAGAAAGCCAAACCGTCCAGCCGCGGATTGATCTGCGGCAAAATAGTGCGCCTTTTGAAAACACGGAACTCGAAACACGGAACTCGAAATCAGGTGAGTGGAAGGCTGGCTTTAGCCAGCCTATTTTAGCTCAGTTTCGTTGCAGCATACAGAGAGTTGGAGGTTGAAAGAATTAAAAGAGGAAGAAGGATTCAGCACAGCAGCAGCACGAAAATAGAGAGGAAAAAGAGCAAAATTTGCAATCAAATAGGAAGAAAGGAGAGAAAAAAGGAGAGGATTTACATTCTTTTGATTTTGATTGTATCAAATACACTCTTTATCCTATTCAAATACACAAGTTCACATCCATTTGAGATCATTTGTAAGGTGAAAACTCCCTTTGTTCTAGCAATTTATATCATATTGTTTGGTTAAATTAAATGTAATTTTCATGTGTATTGTTGAACAATCATGGATTAGGGGTTATTAGTGAGGGTTCCATTGGAACAAAATCTCTTCCTAATAACCCGAGGATATCCAATTGGTGAAATTTCTAGCCTGTTTATGGTGATTTATTGGGTGTAATCTATTTAGATTATCATTTTTAGATATCATGGTGTATTAGGCAAATCTGTGTCGGTTAGTTTCGTAGTATTCATTTTGTGGGCATGTAGTAATCTCGGGTGTGAGCCTAGGAATGCGACCCCGTGGTCCAAAGCCGATGATGGACGTTTTGACGTATGTAATAGATGCAAGGTGCTCGTTTTTTTTGTAACATGTAATCGTTGGGCCTTAAAACGACGCTAAGGCGAGAATCGGGTTTAAGGCCCCGTAGTAGTGAAATATGTGATTGTTGGCGTTCGGGGATATTTTGATGGCTTACATGCCCGTGAATAGCCCCCTACGCATTTTGATAGTTAATTAGATTTGTAACACCAAACATAAGATTTCAAAGCCAAAACAATAAAGATTTTTCTAAAATTAATCAAAGTAGGATATTAGCATCACGAGGCTAAGAATTGGAAATGCTAATGAAAGTCGATTCCTATTTTACGAGAAAGCTAAAGAGAAGTTGTTTCCAAATGTCACAAAAATAGTTTTATAAAGAAATAAACGTTTTATTAAACCTTGATACATAGGGCGAAAGAGATCCTAGAAATTGTCTATCATTTATGAAAGCAACGTATAAATCTCGATTCCTATTTTGGCTAAGGTTTAATAAAATCATGTTTTACCAAAACAACACCTAATGAAAAATCTCATAGCTTTTGTCAATTAAAATCAAATCTTTCTCATAAAGAAATAAAGCTTTCTCGAATAGGCCAAGGGACATTCTAAAGCATTCTCAAAATAAAACACGTCTCTTTCATAAAACACTAAGAGGAATTACTTTTTTATACAAAACTCACCATAACATTCATTAGGCACACACACACACACGCACACATACACATCTCATGAATTAAAGGATAGGAAAGCATCGAGGTTGCGGTAACCGTGTTTCACGGAAGTCGGGGGGTGCCTAACACTTTCCCCTCGCTTAAGCAAGCCCCCGAACTCTATGAATCTCGGTTTGCAGACCAATTAATTCGGAGTCACATATGAGCCAGCGATTTATAAAAAAACGAAAACTCGGATGAGTTGGTACATCCATTTCAAATATACCAACTGGCGACTCTGGTTAATTGGCTCATCATAAACGATCTTTTAAAACCCCGTCGACATCAATGCCAACCTTTTCCCCCAACAACACCTAAACCAAAAGGCTAGAATAGGAAAAGGATAAAAGACGAGAAAAACCCGGCGTCGACAGCTGGCGACTCTGCTGGGGACACTAGAGGGCTTAAGCCGCGTTCAAATCTTGATGTTATCCTATCCTTTAAAATTTCATAAAATGTGTATATGTGCGATATTTTGATTTTTTTACTTTTGTTGTGTGAATGTGTGTTTTGCCCAATAAATGAATGATTTGAATGGGATTGTTTTGCTTTAAAGTAATCATTTGCATACGGTGAGGACGATGAATGTGAATGTATGTTGAGAGTGTACCTCCTCCTGAGGCGAACCTGTCGGTTGCTTATTACTGGACTCGAAGGGGCTGCTCCCCGGAGATGGCTCAGGAAACGCACCACCCATATCCGCTCCAATCGAAAGGATTCAGACGAGTAGATTGCAAAGATATGGGAACCTTCATGCCGAAAAGCCCGCGAGAGTAACCCTAGGGTAGGTCAGCCTCTGATAAACCTAATGAGAGGGAAGCTTCTTCATACCCTTTTATCATTCAGTCAAATAAATAAATGTCATGGCATGCAACTATCATATACCTTCCCTGTTGTCAAAAGAAAGTACTGACCTCTATATTTTGCAGGGAACAGTTGGGGAAGCGTAATAAGTCATGTCTATCAATTATTATTACAATAAGGGACTACTAACGTGTTGTTTTGCAGAGAAAGATTAAAAAACCCAAAACACAAAGGTTACAACTTTAGCATGCATCCATATCCTTGCATTTCCCAGGACTAAACTTCGAACCGTTGTTTCTGTAGGATTGCTCCTCAAACCCGTTCGCAGTCTAAAAGAGCCCAAAACTCTACATCTGAAATGGCTGAGCTCCCACCAACTAATCCTGGCTCCATATCTAGGGAGCAATTTGATGATTTCAAGAAGCAGATGTTAGAAATGGCCATAATGCTGAAGGAACAATTGATACCTCGACAGGAACCACCTAAGGAGGATCCACCCCAACCCAAGGGCGAGCCAGTCGTCCCAAAGACCATTCCCGTACCTAACAAAACAGTGATTACTATCCCGGAAGAGGGAGATACGGATGACCTGCGAAAGAAAATGAAACAAATGGAGGAAACTATCCAATCTATGAAGGGCATAGGGTCCCTAGGCAGGGTGAACTACTCAGATCTTTGTGTCTTCCCCGGAGCTAGATACCCGGAGAAATTTAAAATCCCTGAATTTGAAAAATACAGTGGAAAAGGGGATCCTTACACACATTTGAAAATCTATATCGGGGAGCTTGGATCTTACGCCAAGGATGAGGGTCTAAGGATGTAACTTTTCCAAAAGAGTTTGACGGGAGAAGCGAGAATCTGGTATGCCCGTCTTGACAATGCCCGGATTCATAATTGGGAAGAGTTGGCCCATACCTTCTTAACACAGTATAGCTTCCAGGCACAAATGGCCCCGGATAGATACCAAATGACAAAAGTTAAGAAGCAACCCAGGGAATCCTTCAGGGATTATGCACAACGATGGAAGGGTATGGCCGCACAGGTGAATCCCCCGATGAGCGAATCGGAGATGGTGATGACCTTTGTAGACATTCAGGAGGCACCGTATTATGAACGGGTCATATCAGGGATTGGAAGACCCTTTGCTGAGATGATTAAACATGGAGAGATGGTGGATATGGGGTTGAAATCTGGCAAAATCTGGGATCTCACGGCTTTGGAAATGGCTGCGGAACAAATCCGAAGCGGAAACTATGGCAGCACTTCCCGTAGGGTCCAAAACAAAAAGGAAGAAGATGTTTCCCTTATCCTGCAGGGATCATCTAGAAAGGCAAAAAACAATCCTCCAATACAGGTGCAGAGAGTGGGGCCATCCCGACAGCCTAACTTCACTGATCAGAGGGCGGATGGGCGAAGGAGATTCGAGACCTCGAAAAATCGAGTATTCACCCCACTCGGGGATCCTCTTGAGCGGGTGTTGGCAGTATTGATAGCCCAGAGGAAAATTATCGATTTGGCACCCCCGAGTGACCCGAATGGAAGAAGGTTTGACCCAAGCAAGAAATGCGCATACCACTCAGGTTCCCTTGGTCATGATACGCAGGAATGTTGGACGCTGAAGCACAAAATTCAGGACTTGATTGATAGTGGGGAAATCGTGGTGGAACAGCCAGGGTCACCCAAATGTTAAAGTCAATCCTCTACCTAAGCACGATAGGGAAGGGATAAATCCAGGAGTATGGCAGTGAATCCCCGCCAGTAGAGGATCAATGGGTTTTAAAATTCTGAGTTTTATTTCAAATCCCTGCACGCTCATGTAATTTTGTCATGTTATCCAAAAAGAAGATCATGTGTTGAAGTGTTTTATATACATGACAAGCATTTATTGTTTTATGGCAGTACCCCGATTTGAGGCATTCTAGCCTGACAAGCAATAGGCCAAATTTGAAGGAGGATCACGATCTTGGCATAGAGCTAGATTTCGATCTGATGGCGATTGAACAGGACGAGACAAATATCGACAATACGCCTAACAAGATCAAAGTATGGGTCGAAGACAAACCCAAACCCGACATCAGAACCCCTAACGATCACAAAGAACCCGGAGTAGGGGCAAATTCATAAAAAAAAAAAAATCAATAAAAAAAAATCAAAAAAAGAAAAAAATCAAAAAATCAAAAAATCAAAAATCAAAAATCAAAAATCCCCCAAACCTTTCAACAAGTCAAAGGACCGGATCTTTTGTCAGTTCAGCGAGATACCGATGCAACCAATACGAAGGAGATCACAGAAAAGCAACTTAACACTGGGGCATTTTTCACTACCCAGGAAATGATGACGTGCAAAGTGGCACCCATGCAACAATCCCATCAACATGCACCATCATCATCAAATGCTACCTCCTGTCAATTCAATCTTCAACAGTACGATCATCTGGCATTTGTCAAGCATAGTTTTCCGGGATACGGTGACCCGCGTGAAGGGGGATTTTATTTGACTTGATAGGAATCGGATTAATTCTGACAAGCAATCGTGGAGCACGATCGTGAGTATGATTAGACGAAGAAGGCTATTCAACCTTTTGATCGGGTAACAAAGCCTTATTTCAAAGCAACGTTTGCGATAGAATCGACCTCATGTGCCAGTCTTCAATTTGCATTTGCACGAACTTTCAGTTATGGGGTATAGAACTATGACGACATTGATAGCAAGTAGCACGTAGTCAGACAGTCAATAATTATCAAGCTAAAATCAAGAAGTCAGACGATAAGTGATTATCAAGCTAATGTCTCGAATCGTGGCCTGGGTTATTCGGGTAATTAAGCCCGAGGGGTGTCTCTACACCTGGTACCCTAAAGCCATCTGGTTTGGGAGTCGCTGGCCCAACACTCGTTACATGGGTAACTCAGAGCCTAAGAAAACGAGCATTACAATAGAAGAAGCCGAGCAGATTCGAATCGTGGCCTGGGCTACTCGAGTAATTAAGCCTAAGGGGTGTCTCTGCATCTGGTGCCCTAAAGCCGTCTGGTTTGGGAGTCACCGGCCTAACACTCGCTACATGGGTGACTCAAGCCTAAGAAAACGAATCTTGCACGAGGTCAAGCAAAGAATGAATGGTGCAGACCACCAGCTTGTCTCGAACCGTGGCCTTTGTTACTCGAGCAAATAAACCCGAAGGGGTGTCTGTACACCTAATGCCCCAAAACCGTCTGGTTTGGGAGTCATTGGTCCAAAACTCGTTAAATGGGTAACTTTGAATAGCCTAAGAAAATGAGACAAGTGAGGTGGGCTAATAAAGAGAAAAGATAATACAAAAACTCTCGGCTTTAAACAATGAGTCATGGAAGAGAAACCCCTACTGAAAGCTGCATCGCATAGTGCATTTGTCATATGACGTCAATCCTGCTGAGAACGTTGTCGAGAATGGAGACAGAATACCTTTGACGAGGGGAGGTAGTTCTTTTGAATTCGACCTTACTCACGTACAATGACCATGAATGCTTGAAAGTGTTCTTACGATTTCATAACTCGTTAAATAGAAAATCCTCAACTCACGAGGGATTGAAAATGACTTCCAATCTAGTACATTCACGGTTCACAACTCGCTAGATTGTGCGATCAGCAGATATTCAATATCATGTGCTTTAACTGCATTTATCCTTTTGTCGAGATTATAATATCTTTGTGTTGAACTAACACCAACGGCCCGAGCCTTCAAGTTTTGGCATTTGTTAGTCGTCTGATATGCAGGATCTTGCAGAGCTGTGGATAACTCAGCACGGTCAACATCGCGAGTTTTTTGATAGAAATTCTTGGTAACAACACGCGCCAAGGCAGGGGCAGTGAAGAATCGTGAAATGGAAGGAATCTGAGGCTGCACAGAACTTCTCGACATTGGGCCTTTCCCCAATCCTGACTATCACTGCCTCGACATCCAAATGATCCACGTGCATGAGCATATACAAGGATGATATGATGCGGGACAACGGCATATCGGCCAGCAGAAATGATCAAAGGGCCAAGGAGCCTAACATAGCTGTCGATCACCACAGGGAGCGAAACGGACTGCCTCAACTCGATGAATTGAAGATGACCAAGAACAGGCAAAGTACCAAACCAATGATGTAAGACTAGAAGCTACACTTCACGATGAGGCGTGATCCAATCAAACGTTGGCAAACAATGATGACGGTCGAATCGTATCATTTGACTGAACAGGGGTCATTTCTATCTAAACATATGTTGTGCACATGCATCTGTTAGGTTTGTATATAACGCGAACATGCAATCAAATTACATGAATAGTGCGGAAGCGCGATAAAATCAGATTTTAAATTTTTATACAAACCATCACCAAGATCAATCTATGTGCTCAATTAACGATGTAAACGAAAGAGAAAGAGAATAAGAATTATACCCTCGTAGAACAAAGCTTCCTCGGGTACAAGTTCAACTCCTAGTCCTTCGTGTTCTCCTCGAATGCTACGGTGTGATTCCTTCCTTTGATCAACGTTAGCCACCCAAGTGTTTGGCCTCTAGAGGTGATCCACCAAGGAAGAACAAGTATTCAAGAAGTTGGGTATTTGGCAAAACCCTAGTTTCTATCTCTATAGAAATTGCTCTCCACAATCTAATGCAAGAGTGTGTAACCCTAATCTATGATAAGACCCCTCTTATTTATAGATGTAGGAATAGCCCTTCCCTAAACTATTTAGGATTAGGGTTTGTATTATAATTAAACTCCTTTAATTAATAATGCTCCTAATCCAATTAGGAATCCATGGAGAGTACTTCTATTAATTAATTCCCAATCCCTATTTGGAATTAAATAATAGTAAAAGTAATAATAATAATAAGACTCCTCTTATTAATTTATATTTAATATTTCCAAAATATTAAATAATAAATATTAAGCTATTTAATTTATTCTATCTCCATAGAGTAAATTAAATACACTTAACTTATTATTACAATTATGCCATTTACTTCTTAAATAAATATTTTCCTTTTGCGGTGTGACCCTTTAGGTTCTCCATATTAAACCGGTTGTGAATAAATCAATTAGAACAATTCTAATCTTATTTAAAATAAATAAATTAAACTATTTAATTCATTTAAATAAATAATATTTATTCTACAATAAGGGTAAGCCCCCTTAGCGATCAACGACTTTCCAGATAATATAGATTTCAACATTAATCACAAAAGAACCTTTGAGTAAATAGTTACCGTACAATTCAATCCTTCTACCATACAATGTCCCAACTAAATATAAGACATGGATTTACTGTCAAGTCTTATTTTATTTAATTATATGTATTTCGATTCCCAAATGCATAACTCTAATTAATGCAAATTAGAAACTCCTTTCTAATTTCATTCTGCCTTGGCCAAGGACTACTGAGTTATCATTTATCGAATCACATAGGACATTCACATCTTTTACTAGACGAGGTAGATTCTTTGTTGATCATTCACCTATCTCCATGTATAAACTAATTATACCCAATCATACCCTTTGATATACCCACAAGGTCTTAAGGGACATGTCAAAGTATAACTCATCATACACAAGATACTATGATGATCTCAAGTCCAAGGATCACTTGTACTACTATCACTAGAGGAATTCCTATTGGACAGGGCGAGTAAAACTCCATTAGGTATTCCTTAGCGAGTCACGTTCAGTGAACTTATTCTCCAATAAGCACCTACATACTTGCTTTAGTTTCTCCACACAAATGATTATGAGATCAATCATCCTCTTCATAAGAGCAAGCAACGTATGTACTAATCTATCCGGATTCACTAATCCCCAATTTAGTAATCCAACGATTAGGAACAATTTTAGTTTGTGAGCTATCTTGAATTTAGATCTCATTAGCATGATCACCATCATGATTCTAAAAGCATTGCTCAAAACTATGGGTTTATCACATTTAATATAACAGCACTATGTAGATAATATGAAATGCCTTTTAAGAAAATCAATTCCTTTATTAATAAATGAATAAGATTACAAAGTATATGCTACATCATATCAAATATGATTGGCTTGTGTGCATACTACTTTCAATCTCCCACTTGCACTAAAGCCAATCGCCATGGTATCTAATACCCATCTTCTCTAAGTGACGATCAAACTGCTGTTGAGTTAAAGCTTTAGTAAATGGATCTGCAATGTTGTCTTGAGAGTCTACACGCTCCAGGGTGACATCTCCTCTTTCAATGATCTCTCTAATCAAATGAAACCGCCGCAACACGTGTTTGGATTTCTGATGAGACCTGGGTTCCTTAGCCTGCGCAACAGCTCCGTTGTTGTCACAGAATAAAGGTACTGCTCCTCTAATGCTAGGAACCACTCCAAGTTCAGTTATGAACTTCTTCATCCAAACAGCTTCCTTTGCAGCTTCACTTGCAGCTATGTACTCTGCCTCTGTCACCGAATCAGCAACTGTTTGCTGCTTGGAACTCTTCCAACTCACTGCGCCACCGTTTAAGGTAAACACGTACCCTGAAACGGATTTACTGTCATCTTGGTCCGTTTGAAAACTTGAGTCTGTATAGCCCTCTAGTTTCAATTCAGACCCACCGTAGACAAGAAATACATCCTTAGTTCTTCTCAAGTACTTTAGGATGTTTTTCACTGCCTTCCAGTGCTCTTCTCCTGGATTCAACTGATATCTGCTGGTTACACTAAGTGCATGAGCGACATCTGGTCTAGTACATATCATACCGTACATGATAGATCCTATTGCGGAAGCATAAGGAATCTTACTCATACGGTCTCTCTCCTCAGGTGTCTTTGGGGCCTGTTTCTTGGAGAGATGTATTCCATGGCTCATCGGCATGAGACCTCTCTTGGAATCTTCCATGCTAAACTTCTTTAGCATCGAGTCAATGTACTTTCCTTGGGTCAAGCCCAGCATCCTTTTAGATCTATCTCTATAGATCTTTATCCCCAAAATATAGGATGCCTCACCCAAGTCCTTCATGGAGAAGTGTTTAGATAACCAAATTTTGATCGACTGTAGCATAGGAACATCATTCCCTATCAGTAATATATCATCAACATATAATACAAGGAATGATATAGCGCTCCCACTAACCTTCTTGTACACACATGGTTCATCCTCGTTCTTGATAAAATCAAACCTTTTGATTATCTCATCAAAACGGATGTTCCACCTTCGAGAAGCTTGCTTCAATCCATAAATGGATCGTTGTAGCTTACAGACTTGGTTTGTTCCAACCGTTGAAACAAAACCCTCTGGCTGTATCATATATACATTCTCCTCAAGCTCTCCATTGAGGAAGGCCGTTTTCACATCCATTTGCCAGATCTCGTAGTCATAATAAGCTGCAATTGCAAGTAAAATCCGAATGGACTTGAGCATAGCTACTGGTGAGAAGGTTTCATCATAGTCAACTCCTTGTCTTTGTTTGAAACCTTTTGCAACCAGTCGGGCCTTATAGGTCTCTACCTTGCCATCTGCTCCAGTCTTTCTCTTAAAGACCCATTTACACCCAATAGGCTTAATGCCCTCAGGTGGTGAAACCAAAGTCCATACTTGGTTTTCATACATGGAGTCCATCTCGGATTTCATGGCTCCTAGCCATTTCTCTGAGTCTTCACTACTCATAGCCTCTTCGTAAGTCAATGGATCATCATCTTCTATGATGCGTACCTCATCATCATCCTCTATGATGAATCCATACCTCTCAGGTATCTTCGGTACTCTTCCAGATTTACGAATAGGTAGTGGTACAGTAGGTTCTTCTACTTGGTCAGGTACCTGACTTTGATCCGTAGTATTTTGTGGTTCTTGAACTTCTTCAAGATATATCTTACTCCCACTGACCCCTTCGAGGATAAACTCCTTTTCCAAGAAGGAAGCGTGTTTTGCTACAAACACCTTTTGATCAGTAGGATGATAGAAATAATACCCTGATGTTTCTTTAGGGTATCCCACGAATCTACATTTGTCGGATCTAGTCTTCAGCTTATCATGCTCAAACCTTTTGACATAAGCTGGACAACCCCAAGTCTTAACATGCTTAAGATTTGGTTTCCTCCCTGTCCATATCTCATATGGAGTCTTTGGGACGGATTTGGTAGGTACCTTGTTAAGTAGGTATGCAGCCGATTCTAGGGCATAACCCCAGAAGGATATTGGAAGGTCGGTAAAACTCATCATGGAACGAACCATGTCCAACAATGTTCGATTTCTCCTTTCAGATACACCATTCAACTGTGGCGTCCCTGGTGGAGTCCATTGTGAGATTATACCATTTTCTTTGAGACAATTGAGAAACTCACTGGTTAAGTATTCCCCTCCTCGATCCGATCGAAGAATTTTAATACTTTTACCAATTTGTTTCTCTACTTCACTTCTGAATTCTTTGAACTTTTCAAACGATTCAGATTTGTATTTCATTAAATACACATATCCAAATCTAGAATGATCATCAGTGAAAGTAATAAAATAAGAATACCCTCCTCGTGCATTCGTTGTCATAGGTCCACAAACGTCTGTGTGTACCAACGCTAACAACTCTGTAACTCTTTCTCCTTTTCCACTAAAAGGGGATTTAGTCATCTTACCCATGAGACAAGATTCACAAGTTGGATATGATTCGTAATTAGATAGCTCTAAAAGCCCATCTTTATGCAACTTGGATAATCTTGTTTCATTGATATGACCGAGTCTACAGTGCCACATAAAGGTATAATTAACATCATCTCTTTTCCTTTTCTTAGTTTGTTCAATTTGAAGTATATTTTCATGCAAGTCAAGTATGTAAAGTCCATTCAGTAAATTGCCAACACCATATAAAACATTTTTATTATAAATGGAACAACTGTTGTTCTTTATTATAATATCAAAACCATCCATATCCAATACAGAAATTGAAATAATGTTTCTGATGAGTGTTGGAACATAATAACAGTTATTTAAACTAATGAACTTGCCCGAAGGCAATGCTAAACAATAAGTCCCTACAGCCAATGCAGCAAACCTTTGCTCCATTTCCAACTCGTAGGACGACTTCATCCTTGTTCAGCTTCCTACTTCTGCTTAGTCCCTGCATATTATTACATATGTGAGAACTACAGCCGGTATCCAATACCCAAGTAGAATTTTGACTTTCAGAAAAATTAATTTCAATCATGAACAAACCTAGATCAGAAGTCGAAGCTTCTCCAAGCTTCTTTTGGCCCGCAAGATACTCCTTGCAGTTCCTCTTCCAATGTCCCGGCTTATTGCAATGGTAGCAAATTCCTTTGCTATCTGGATCAGGTTTCTTATTATCCTTTCCCTTCGCCTTTCCCTTAGCCTTCTTGTTTTTCTTCTTTTCAGAAGATACCTTGGGCCTCTTCCTTTTCTTGGAAGAATCATCCACTAGTAAGACTTGGTTCTTGTTGGATGAGAAGTGACCTTCAGTTGTTTTCAGCATGTTAAGTAGCTCAGGCAAGCTGACATCCAACTTATTCATGTGAAAATTCACAACAAATTGTGAGAAGGTGTCCGGGAGTGACTGCAAGATCAAATCTTGACTTAACTCCCCATCCATCACGAAC
This sequence comes from Aralia elata, assembly GCA_034770075.1. Classification (NCBI taxonomy): domain Eukaryota; kingdom Viridiplantae; phylum Streptophyta; class Magnoliopsida; order Apiales; family Araliaceae; genus Aralia; species Aralia elata. The sequence continues at coordinate 47,083,099 of CM068386.1, read as the reverse complement.
CCAAGTTGTCCAAGTTGTTCAATCAGATTGATCATCTTAAGGACATGAGTCTCAACAGCAGTGCCCTCGGTCATACGAGATCGGAAGAGCTCCTTAGATATCTGATATCTAGCAGTCCTACTTTGCTCGCCATACAACTCTTTGAGGTGCAGCAATATAGTAGGAGCATCCATAGTTTCATGCTGACGCTGAAGCTCGTTACTCATGGATGCGAGCATGATGCATTGAGCCAGGATTGCATCATCTTGCCACTTTCTAAAAGTAGCAATCTCTTCCTCAGAGGCTGTTTCTGCAACACTTGCAGGGACTGGCGAATTTAGGACATAAGAAATCTTTTCAGCAGTGAGAACAATTCTCAGATTCCTTAACCAGTCCGTGTAATTCGGTCCGGTCAGTTTGTTAGCATCAAGTATGCTACGCAGTGATAGTGAGTTTGACATTTTTTAAATTCTGCATGTGAAATAGACAACATTTTATCATACATTCATTTAATTAATTACCAAAATAAATAAGGTCTTTATTTAAAATTGGTATCTCCCACTATTTTCATCAAACTATATTACCCTCATTATATAGTTCGGCAATTCTAATTAAAGATTTGCTAGTGAGATTAAGGATCCCATTTCAAATGTATATAGCCTTGTGGTGACACAACAAGCGATATATAAATAAATAGGTAGACAACTATTGTCAATTACATCACTATGTAACTCCTTTTCCTTTGCCTCTCAGATTATTTTGATCAAGTGGTGACACATCCGAATCAAAAATTATCCAAGTTAAGTCCAACCTAGCACTTCCATATATTCGAAAGAAAAACATTGTCCTTGTGGTGACACAACAAAACAGCATCGTTCAGTCTATTTATAAGCATCAAATGTGATAAAGCAACATCTTAAATATTTAATACTTGCCTTGTGGTGACACAACAAACTCATATTAAACATTTAATACTCTATTGCTTTACCATGCTAGAAGGCGACGTTCGATATTCCAAATATCTTTGAACGCTTAGGACTTAATATAATACTTTGAGGGGTTTGTTATTATTAGTCTCATCTTGTTTAGCGCGCATGCACATATATATATAAAATACGCGTCATATTATTTTACATGCGAAGCATGTTGGATAATATATAATATATATATATATATAATAAGCATGCACATATAGAATACTATATTCTATCCGGATTGATTATGGACTTTTATTCTAGTTTGGTTCACTAGAGCCACCAAGTGAACCAAAAGGTCAAACCTATGGTGCAAGAATAAATTTAAATATAACTATTACATTTAAACCCGGGCTCCATTACAAACGGGTCTTCAAGCGCTCCTTGCTCCTTTGTCTCCAATTCTTCAAAAATTAATTCTAACTAGTCCTATTACAAAAGCTATTTACAATAAATAGAAACCTTGATCAGCAGTCAAGGGGAAGTACATAGGAGGGAGATAGAATTTACATTAAGAAAAAAAAATTTAGAGAAGACGAGGTACGCAGACCCCATTTATAAAAAAAAAAAAAAAACCCATACATTCAAGCATCCACTAAAATAAATCCAATCACACATTGGTCAATAGTCCATAATCAATCCCTATTTATTATCATACATATCTCTATATGTATCAATAAATAACATTCATCTCATGAATAATAAAACCATTCCATATATGCATTGATATCAATTAATGGGCAAAAGTTTTGCTAATATTTAGTTTTGAAACAAAATAAACTCTTTTATTTTAATCAAAAACCAAATCCAAATTAAACTCCTTTAATTTTAGCAATCTGAAATCCTATTCCAGATAAAATAAACTCTTTTATTTTAAACTTTTATCAATTAAATAAACCATTTATTGTAATTGAAGAAAGAAAAAATATTTTTCAGATTCTGCTTACCAGCGCAGCTGCGCCCAGAATGAACTGGGCCACGGCGCAGCTGCGCTGCTCCCCGGGAAAAACGATTCTGGGTTTCGGCGCAGCTGCGCTCCAGAATGAATTGGAGGCGGCGCAGCTGCGCCGCTTCGCTGATTCAGAAAAATTTTTCTGCCCAAAAAATTCGATCCAATCGTATATCAAGCATACATAGAATTATCAAAATCGATAATTAGCACAAGATTAGGCTCTGATACCACTGTTAGGTTTGTATATAACGCGAACATGCAATCAAATTACATGAATAGTGCGGAAGCGCGATAAAATCAGATTTTAAAATTTTATACAAACCATCACCAAGATCAATCTATGTGCTCAATTAACGATGTAAACGAAAGAGAAAGAGAATAAGAATTATACCCTCGTAGAACAAAGCTTCCTCGGGTACAAGTTCAACTCCTAGTCCTTCGTGTTCTCCTCGAATGCTACGGTGTGATTCCTTCCTTTGATCAACGTTAGCCACCCAAGTGTTTGGCCTCTAGAGGTGATCCACCAAGGAAGAACAAGTATTCAAGAAGTTGGGTATTTGGCAAAACCCTAGTTTCTATCTCTATAGAAATTGCTCTCCGCAATCTAATGCAAGAGTGTGTAACCCTAATCTATGATAAGACCCCTCTTATTTATAGATGTAGGAATAGCCCTTCCCTAAACTATTTAGGATTAGGGTTTGTATTATAATTAAACTCCTTTAATTAATAATGCTCCTAATCCAATTAGGAATCCATGGAGAGTACTTCTATTAATTAATTCCCAATCCCTATTTGGAATTAAATAATAGTAAAAGTAATAATAATAATAAGACTCCTCTTATTAATTTATATTTAATATTTCCAAAATATTAAATAATAAATATTAAGCTATTTAATTTATTCTATCTCCATAGAGTAAATTAAATACACTTAACTTATTATTACAATTATGCCATTTACTTCTTAAATAAATATTTTCCTTTTGCGGTGTGACCCTTTAGGTTCTCCATATTAAACCGGTTGTGAATAAATCAATTAGAACAATTCTAATCTTATTTAAATAAAATAAATTAAACTATTTAATTCATTTAAATAAATAATATTTATTCTACAATAAGGGTAAGCCCCCTTAGCGATCAACGACTTTCCAGATAATATAGATTTCAACATTAATCACAAAAGAACCTTTGAGTAAATAGTTACCGTACAATTCAATCCTTCTACCATACAATGTCCCAACTAAATATAAGACATGGATTTACTGTCAAGTCTTATTTTATTTAATTATATGTATTTCGATTCCCAAATGCATAACTCTAATTAATGCAAATTAGAAACTCCTTTCTAATTTCATTCTGCCTTGGCCAAGGACTACTGAGTTATCATTTATCGAATCACATAGGACATTCACATCTTTTACTAGACGAGGTAGATTCTTTGTTGATCATTCACCTATCTCCATGTATAACTAATTATACCCAATCATACCCTTTGATATACCCACAAGGTCTTAAGGGACATGTCAAAGTATAACTCATCATACACAAGATACTATGATGATCTCAAGTCCAAGGATCACTTGTACTACTATCACTAGAGGAATTCCTATTGACAGGCGAGTAAAACTCCATTAGGTATTCCTTAGCGAGTCACGTTCAGTGAACTTATTCTCCAATAAGCACCTACATACTTGCTTTAGTTTCTCCACACAAATGATTATGAGATCAATCATCCTCTTCATAAGAGCAAGCAACGTATGTACTAATCTATCCGGATTCACTAATCCCCAATTTAGTAATCCAACGATTAGGAACAATTTTAGTTTGTGAGCTATCTTGAATTTAGATCTCATTAGCATGATCACCATCATGATTCTAAAAGCATTGCTCAAAACTATGGGTTTATCACATTTAATATAACAGCACTATGTAGATAATATGAAATGCCTTTTAAGAAAATCAATTCCTTTATTAATAAATGAATAAGATTACAAAGTATATGCTACATCATATCAAATATGATTGGCTTGTGTGCATACTACTTTCAGCATCTGTCCATAACATATCTGTCGGATCATGCATAACATCTTTTGCATGCATACATGTACGATCAAAATGAAAATCTTCAGGGGAAAGTACAAGCACGTCGCTTTCAACCTCACAAATGATCAGATCGTGATGGCTTTTACGGCATGGTACGTGGACGATGTTGGTGGGAGATCCAGGACAGAAGCCGATCACACATCCCACTTCAAGAAATCACTCAATAATCAACAACCCCTGGGAAGGGTTGGTATCCAAAAAACAACTAACCCCTGGGAAGGGCTGGTATCCAAAAAACAACTAACACCCTGGGAAGGGCTGAGATCCAAACACTAACACCCTGGGAAGGGATGAGATCCAAACAACTAACACCTTGGGAAGGGCTGAGATCCAAACCACTAACACCCTGGGAAGGGCTGAGATCCAAACCACTAACACCCTGGGAAGGGCTGAGATCTAAACAACGAACCCTGGGAAGGGCTGGTATCCAAACAATCAACGATCCCTGAGAAGGGCTGGTATCCAAAAAATCAACGATCCCTGGGAAGGGCTGGTATCCAAACAATCAACGGTCCCTGGGAAGGGCTGGTATCCAAAAATCAACGATCCCTGGGAAGGGCTGGTATCCAAACAAATCAACGATCCCTGGGAAGGGCTGGTATCAAAACAATCAACGATCCCTGGGAAGGGCTGGTTTCCAAAAAATCAACGATCCCTGGGAAGGGCTGGTATCCAAACAATCAACGATCCCTGGGAAGGGCTGGTATCCAAAAAATCAACGATCTCTGGGAAGGGCTGGTATCCAAACAATCAACGATCCTTGGGAAGGGCTGGTATCCAAAAAATCAACGATCCCTGGGAAGGGCTGGTATCCAAACAATCAACGACCCCTGGGAAGGGCTGGTATCCAAAAAATTAATGACCCCTGGGAAGGGCTGAGATCCAAACAATCAACGACCCCTGGGAAGGGCTGAGATCCAAACAATCATTGACCCCTGGGAAGGGCTGGTATCCAAGCAAGGAATGAGCCTGGGAAGGCATCCAAGCAAATCACAATAAGGTGGTGTGAGAACCTGGAAGGGCATCCAAGCGAACCACAGCAAGGTGGTGAACAACCCCTGGGAAGGGCCAATATCCAAAAAGTGAACAATCCTTGGGAAAGGCTGAGATCCAAGCAGACCCCGACAAATGATGACATCTGTAGAACAGTATCAAAAGACTGTACATGGGTCATTTTTCATCAAATTTACATGTTGTGTCACATACATTGAATAGATGATAATTCTGTACGTGATCCATGCAGGTTAGAGTCAAAAGCGATGGCTGCCAAGAACGATGTACGAGGACGAATTCCAAGGATGCCTTTCAAGCTAGTCAGGAGAATAACTTCCTTTGATGACAAGGCGACGATAACCGGCGATTACGAGATGGGTGACCAGATACGAGACCCGGCCCCGACCAGACGAGCGACCGGATACGAGACCCGGCAATCACAGGACAATCGACCGGAGATGAGACCCGGCGATTATGAGACGAGCGACCGGATGCGACACCCGGCACTCACAAGACGATCAACCGGATACGAGACCCGGTGATCACGAGACTGACGACCGGATGCGAGACCTAGCGCAACCGAGACGACCGATTGGAAGACGAAACCCGTCGACTAACAAGGTGGGCGGGGATTGATGCATTGACACCTTTACGAATGTTTTGCATGCCTTACATCTTGTGTTGCATCATAAGTTGCATGTGCTGCATCATGTATGTATTGTCATTCTTGTGAACTGTCATTCATGCGTCGGGTGTCTATTTCTTTATCATGTTCATTTCATTTAACATTTCACAAATATGATAAAGAGGGGCAGCTGTAGACACCCAAATTTTGCACTTCGTATACTAACCCTGACAGGAGGGCAAATCCGTCAAATGAACCGGCCTGCGAGAGCAAAAGATGGACAGGTACGAACACTCGACGCCACCGCGACGATTTACAACCGAAACCGACGTGACAACAAGGCTGTCCGATTTGAGCATTCCCGAATGATGTGGCACGTCTCCTAGTAATTCTCGGACTGCAAAATACGAGCCTGTCGGCGAGAACCGACGTCACGACACGGAAATCGAGGCATGGCACGAAAATCAAGAAAGCCAAACCGTCCAGCCGCGGATTGATCTGCGGCCAAATAGTGCGCCTTTTGAAAACACGGAACTCGAAACACGGAACTCGAAATCAGGTGAGTGGAAGGCTGGCTTTAGCCAGCCTATTTTAGCTCAGTTTCGTTGCAGCATACAGAGAGTTGGAGGTTGAAAGAATTAAAAGAGGAAGAAGGATTCAGCACAGCAGCAGCACGGAAATAGAGAGGAAAAAGAGCAAAATTTGCAATCAAATAGGAAGAAAGGAGAGAAAAAAGGAGAGGATTTACATTCTTTTGATTTTGATTGTATCAAATACACTCTTTATCCTATTCAAATACACAAGTTCACATCCATTTGAGATCATTTGTAAGGTGAAAACTCCCTTTGTTCTAGCAATTTATATCATATTGTTTGGTTAAATTAAATGTAATTTTCATGTGTATTGTTGAACAATCATGGATTAGGGGTTATTAGTGAGGGTTCCATTGGAACAAAATCTCTTCCTAATAACCCGAGGATATCCAATTGGTGAAATTTCTAGCCTGTTTATGGTGATTTATTGGGTGTAATCTATTTAGATTATCATTTTTAGATATCATGGTGTATTAGGCAAATCTGTGTCGGTTAGTTTCGTAGTATTCATTTTGTGGGCATGTAGTAATCTCGGGTGTGAGCCTAGGAATGCGACCCCGTGGTCCAAAGCCGATGATGGACGTTTTGACGTATGTAATAGATGCAAGGTGCTCGTTTTTTTGTAACATGTAATCGTTGGGCCTTAAAACGACGCTAAGGAGAGAATCGGGTTTAAGGCCCCGTAGTAGTGAAATATGTGATTGTTGGCGTTCGGGGATATTTTGATGGCTTACATGCCCGTGAATAGCCCCCTACGCATTTTGATAGTTAATTAGATTTGTAACACCAAACATAAGATTTCAAAGCCAAAACAATAAAGATTTTTCTAAAATTAATCTAAGTAGGATATTAGCATCACGAGGCTAAGAATTGGAAATGCTAATGAAAGTCGATTCCTATTTTACGAGAAAGCTAAAGAGAAGTTGTTTCCAAATGTCACAAAAATAGTTTTATAAAGAAATAAACGTTTTATTAAACCTTGATACATAGGGCGAAAGAGATCCTAGAAATTGCCTATCATTTATGAAAGCAACGTATAAATCTCGATTCCTATTTTGGCTAAGGTTTAATAAAATCATGTTTTACCAAAACAACACCTAATGAAAAATCTCATAGCTTTTGTCAATTAAAATCAAATCTTTCTCATAAAGAAATAAAGCTTTCTCGAATAGGCCAAGGGACATTCTAAAGCATTCTCAAAATAAAACACGTCTCTTTCATAAAACACTAAGAGGAATTACTTTTTTATACAAAACTCACCACAACATTCATTAGGCACACACACACACGCACACATACACATCTCATGAATTAAAGGATAGGAAAGCATCGAGGTTGCGGTAACCGTGTTTCACGGAAGTCGGGGGGTGCCTAACACCTTCCCCTCGCTTAAGCAAGCCCCCGAACTCTATGAATCTCGGTTTGCAGACCAATTAATTCGGAGTCACATATGAGCCAGCGATTTATAAAAAAACGAAAACTCGGATGAGTTGGTACATCCATTTCAAATATACCAACTGGCGACTCTGGTTAATTGGCTCATCATAAACGATCTTTTAAAACCCCGTCGACATCAATGCCAACCTTTTCCCCCAACAACACCTAAACCAAAAGGCTAGAATAGGAAAAGGATAAAAGACGAGAAAAACCCGGCGTCGACAACTACTCAGCACAACAGGGAAAAGAAAAGAATTTAATCAACCATTGCTTATAGACATTTCGTCGAAAACCTTATGAGCGTACCAAGGGTCGACGCTGGCCCAGTCCTTAGACAAAATCATGCTGCCCGAACGTTATGGTTCTTCAATATATAGAGTTTCAAATCAACAACTACACCCAACACAGATTCAATATACAAGCTTGTATGGCAACAGCGAAACATAACAATATGTGGTCCTACGTTTGCGAAAAATCAAACACATAACACAAGACATCTGAGTTCCATAACGGTTATTGAACACATAGACCAAAGTTTGATTTTATAATCTATGTTGCTGACAGAAAATTAATACCAACATGAAACGCAGTCTTGTTCAGACATTACAACAACCACATGGGGGGTATTCTAAGGCTCGACTTTGGCCTATTAACAATACAACCTCACGCTACCTGAACCTTTTATGGTTCTTCAATACATAAATTTCCCAACCACAATCACAACTAATAACAGAGAAGGAAGGAAAACGAAAGGAAATTGACACAAAAGGGACCACCATGGCAACTGGGTTTATACCTTAAGGCTGGGTTGACACCGACCGAGCTCCTAGCGGCTGTCCTTCGTCTCCTCCCGAAATAGATGGTGAAGCCGACTGGCATCCAGCGGCTAACTTCCCCTTCGCCCTGCCTTTCCTTCTCAACCCTCACTCTCGTATGGCACTGATATAATTTAGACCCAAAGAGCCCACAACTCGGCTAGAGGAATTTGGGGTCCCTATTTATAGGGTGAGGTTTGCCCAATTGCTGGGTAATATCCCAATTGACATACTAGAACCCAACAGGTAGAAGGGAGTAGGTGGTCGGCAGTCCCTCGCGCTCGGTAGGTGAAGTGGCCTATGGCCGCTTGCTGACGACCTTCATAGCCCCCTATGTCGCCCAATCGCGCTTAACCTCTTGGTCTGAGTGGTTGTCGCTCGGTCGCCCACGCCCTTATACGCTCCACTTGCCTCGAACCTTGGTAGCCACCGGTCATTGAGCTCTCCCCCCAGTCTAAGCCGCTGGTCCCTTCACCTGTCACGCCCAACCCTCTGCCCTCACCCGTCTATCCGATTGATTTTGAGGGTTTAGGTTCCCTTGGCTCGGTGTAATCCCAATTGAATTACCGATTGGGTTTTCCCCAATTAACTTAATAATGGACCCAACCCGGTAGGAGAGGGAATGGATCCGTCCGAAAATGCAGGGGAATGGGTTCAGCCCAATTGGTCTAATAAAGGCTTGCCCCAACCCACTCGGTTTGCCCCAACAGGAAATGGAAAGGAATTTGGGTTCAGCCCAATTAATATTGGGTCAGCTGAAATAAAAAGAGAGATATGACCCAATTAAAATTAATAACATTATATTTCTAATATTTAAATTAAATAACTAATTCAATTAATTAATTATTTAAAAATGTTTGTTTTAACAATAATTCCCCATTCGAATTTATTTAATCCGATAATGATAAAATGAAATTACCTATATAATTGTTCCCAATTTTCTTGCCAACCAATTCTTAGGGTTAACTCACTAATTTATTCGAACTATCACTGAGCCCCTTTAATGCAAAGAAATTTATTGAACCATATATTTATATAATTTAACAATAATACCCCCATGTATCCAATCAAGTCCGTAAAATTAAATAAAATGAATTTCATATACCAAAATGAATTGAGAGCAAGGTTTAAAATTCTTGGGCATTACAACTTATTTTAATTTCTCGAGATGTTGTTTTTATCACATTTGATGCTTATAAAGAATTTGAATTGTAATATTCCAAACCCTAATAAGATTTGTATATGTAAATTATGTGTTTATTAATGAAATTTCATTTTCCGACTTTGTGTTATGTGATTGTGTATTTTATTTAAGAATTAGGTCAAATAAAAAATTTTCGCCAATCAGTTGTGTCGTGCTTACACGGACAAAATAATTTGTCGTGCTTCCGACGATTTCACCAAGAAGCGTCTCGGCAAATTATTTTTGTAAGCTGCTGTGTCGTGCTTGGAAACGACAAAGTGATTTGTCGTGCTTCGGAGTTAATATAATATTATATTAACTGATAAAAATCTAAAATAAGTTAACTAGGGTTTAAAATGTTAAACTAAAGTAGAAACCCTAATTTGAAAACCCTAAATTGGTAAAAGTTATCCGAATTGGTCAATTAAAATCCTAATTACTACACAAGAATCTTAAGTGATATAATTAGATTCTAATTAATGAATCATAATATTAATTATGAATCATTGAACTTATATTAAAACCCTAATTCAAGATTTAAACCCTAATTGTAGGATTGAAAACCCTCACTACAAAAAAATGGACATTTGGCAACGATTTTTGGGGCAACGACTTATAAAGTCGTTGCCAAAAATGCATGTTTAGCAACGAAATTTGTCATTCGTTGCAGTTTGTGAAAGGCTTTCATTTTCCGCAACGAAATTCATGAGTCGTTGCCAAATTTCGTTACCAAATCATTGGCGGGAATAAAAAAATCCGCCTATTCGTTGCCAATGTGATTTCTCTTTATCGTGGGCAACGAAAAAAAATTTGTTGCTATATTTTGTTGCCTAATATTGGTTCACATTCATTAGCAACAATTTTGTTTTCGTTACATATTTTGTATATTTTTTTGCAACGACTAGTAAATTGTTGCCCAAAATTAATATAAACCCAATAAGCACATTTCGACCTCTTTTTTCCCCCCAAAACGTATCATTTTGCATTTTAAAATTTTTATTTATTTAGACGCAATTTTATACAATCAAATGTTTCACTCCCTCTATCTCAAAATAAATGCCCGGTTTTAATTTTTTTAGAGTTATAATTTTTGAAATTGAAATTGATCACACATATATATATATAGATATATTTTCTAATTTACAAAAATTAGAGTTTGTAGTAAATTGAATGAAGTTTATAATAATTAACTCTTGTGGGCAACAAAAGGTTTTTGATTGTCTTATTTCGTAGCCTAATGAATATCATAAGTATGTATGTGGATATATATATATATTAGATATATAATTTTGTAATATATATTATCTAATACATTAAATATTTCAATAAGAATCTAAAAAATCAACAACAATATTAGTTCGAACTTGTATAAATATCTAAAAGATTGACTTTCTGCTCATATAAAGGATCAATATATAATTAACCTTTAAGGTTCATATACAATACCTTCTAGTAGTGATTGTATCATAACTCTTGCTGATAAATACACTCTCCCCTGTCCTACTAAAGTAATGAGGTGGCAGTATATTACATTACAACCCTCACCCCTCAAACTCTTTACTTTCCAAGCATTATTACAGTTCTTTCTATATAAAAAACAACAATCCATTTGCACATAATTACTCCAGTTATCGCCTGTTCTCTAATTCTCAATTACTAATTTTTGGCAATTAACCATCAATAATAAAATAAAATTAAAATTTTAAAAAAAAAAATATTTGAGTTTACAAATAGGTGACATTGCCATCGATACAATATTTATTTGTGACAAATATATATGTCATTAAATATGAGTATGGTAAAAAACTTTAACATACAAATAAAATTTGACCAATAAGTAATGCAAATTTTATTTTGGGTTTGCAAGACTTTGTTTTAGTTACTATTTTCATCACATAAGTCTTCAGCAGATTTGTAACGTCCTTCATCCGATCTGAAGAAGAGTCCCAGGTTCCCCTTCTGCTGTGGAATTTCATTGATTTTTTCACATTCTTTAGCACTCAGCTTCTTCTGCTGCCATAGAGGGCTCATTTCCACCTTGTGAAACAAAGTCAAAAACATGCTTAATATACACTTCGTCCAAATTAGACACATTTGAAATAAGGCAAGCAGTTTTAAAATATCATTTACATTAGATCATTTGAAATAAGTCAAGACGAAATAGTTCAAGTTCTCTGATTAGCAGACAAATAATTTCTCTAATTTAGGATTTACTGCATATGCACCGCTAGGCTGAATTTCTAGGTATGTCCAATTTAATTAGCAACTGGTTGTAGGTTTAGCTATGTCAATAGACTTGCTTAGAAACCTTTTTAGAAACTGTGGTTGAAAAGGCCAGGCATATACGGTCTTGGTTAGTTATGAGTTCCCCCCACAAATGAAAGGAGAGAAATTCACTAACTTATAAACACATTCCCCAATAATTACATCCGACGTAACTCATTCATTTTATAAATATTCCATGTATAGCATTCTTAAAACCATTACATAGCTTAATATATACATATTTAATTTAAACTTGCATTTTCATACACGAATAACTCGTTTTTAATATTTACTTAATTTATTAGATATATTGATAATATTATAAAACTAAGTATAAATAATATACTAATTTACATGAATTTTGGTAATTTATTTCATTGCAAACATATATAACATCAAGGTAGCCCCCACAAGCCAGGCCAAGCACTGCAGTGCAGCAGCCAGCAGCGCGCCTGCAGCTGCTGCCTGCGCCAGCCATGCTGCAGATCATGCCAACCAACCTCCTTCTCCATTTTCTATATTACAACCCATATCTCCAAATGGGACCAAACCTGAACATGTTATAGAAGGTATATAATACTATTTTTAAAAATATAACTCAGCAATTTTGGACATTCTAGAGAGGTTAAACAGGGGGCCAAAACTGCCCAGCTGAGTCAGTTTTCAAACTACGTACCAGCAGGTCATTGGCTTAAAAATTGATTTACACCATAATTTAACTTGGTTAAATCATTCAATTCAATTCATATAACATGCATAAAGATGTTCTTAACCTCAAACCTCGCTAAAATCCTTTATTTAGGCTAAATAGTCCCTAAGAGGACGTTTATCAAACATAACGTATGCATAAATTTTAGGGACATAGTTCATAGAGGTTTATACATGCTTCAAGCCATATTTTCCTTCCTTATTACTCCTCACAACAACTAATCTCCTTCTTGCTAAATCCCAATTATCACAGCAATCGATAATTAATTACAGCAGCCATTATCATGAATAACACTTAATTTCCAATTGCGAATGAAATAACATAATACTAACCTTGTAAAGACTGAGTTTTGCTGAAATATTAGTTTAATTAATCAACTTATAAGCCTCGTTCACTGCTGCTGCTCCAGCTATATCGATTCTTCCATCCCATGTTCCAAGCTAACATCAATGTATACTGAAGCAACATGTCGAGCATGCAGGTGGCCATACAACTTCACTATAGAACTATATTGCATAACTACAATCAAATGAGCAATTACAATCAAAAACGCTCACACTAACAAAAGACACAATGATACTACATAATCACTGTCTAAATGGCTAAACAATGCATGCAAATCAAAAGTATATGTAACTCTACAATCTCATTGCCTAACAAGCTGAGTATAAGACTCTCTCATCAACAAATCTCAGGACGAACATTATCTTATTAACCAACAGTTGATTATATTCTATATACTTTTCCACTATTATATGAATTAGCTACCAAGCAGGCACTTAAACTTGAATTTCTATTTTTTTCTTTATCCATCGTGTACTTGTGGTTGATTTTCTCTATAACCAGCCAAAACACAATAATAGATTTTAAGTCATTTATCATACTTTAAGACAGTAGAAACAGGTTAAGAATATATCTATTGATGATGCTAAACTTAAGGTATAGCATTTCATGATCCGAATCATCATGATCTAGTACAATACCAGTAAATTATGGTAACATGATCTCGAACTATGTATCTATAAGCATAAATGTTCATTTGCAATGATTTCATAATAGATTCGATATGTTTTTGTAAGATAGAGACCCCAAAGGCAATTCCTATCCCAGTCAGAGAATAACCAACTTGACTCTCTTTTTAACTAACACAGATCATTTGCAATATCTAGTGGAATATGTAATATGTGAATATGAACGTGAAGCATATCTTTTGTTACTACCATTTCTTACTTACAAAATCATGGTCTCTGTTGTTACCATTTCTTACTTACTATTGTTGTGCATGTTTTTGGCGAGTTATTATTTCATAACAGATCATCTGGTATATCAGTTCCCCAAGTAGCAAGCTGCTTCTACTCAGTTGGGACTGGCACCTCTGGTTGCATAAGGTAATTATCAGTTAAATAAAGAAAATATACCACAATTCTGTCAGTTTCAACATAGTGTATAATGAATTTCAAACTACATAAAGAAGATATTCTTATTTAAAAAACATCAAAAAGATTAGGAAACCTTGTAGCAACATGAGAGCCAATAATTGGAACATGGATACTATAGTAACCAAATAAGAAAATACAAACTAATCAAACCTTACATGACCATAACAAGTGTAAATATCGACCTTTAAGACTTTGAGCTTACAAAGTGAGTTTAAAAGAAAAATACGGGATAAAGACAATCCATTGGTTCTTTTTCCCTTAGGACTTCTGCTCCTCTTACTAAGGACTCTCTCTATCAATAAATCAGTCAACCCATCACATAGTGTATATATAGCATAAAAAAAAATAACCTTCAGAAATCATAAAGCTCTCCAAATTAATTCCAAAACATAAAAAGAGGTATTGCAACGTAAACAAATGAAATTACCATGAAATTTGATTTATATGCAAATTGCGTTGTTTTTGGATAGAATTAGTGGAAGACAAGCTCAATCCAATCAATTAATGTATGAACACCCAAATTAAAACTTGCTTACCTCAGAAATTAAAACTTGCTTACTTCAGCGATTTGTCGCAACGTGTATGATTCGTTTGTTGCTAGAGTAAAATTTCACTTACCTTGTCATCAACATCCATGAAATTTCGAACATAATTGACTTCATATCCTAGAAAGCTTAGGTATATGCCTAATTTTCAAAGAAAATGTCCAATTAGCAACTCTGCATTAGTCATTTGACAATGCTTGCTATAATAAACAACATGAAGTAATATAGAATTTCTCTTTCCAAGAAAAGAAAAGGTAACAGCTTCTTTTGGTTATTAAGAAAAGCTGCGGAGGGCATAGACATTAAAGCCACAAATCTAAATAGTTCATAGCATAATTTTCTACATAACAATAAACTGCTACAAGTTTAATCGCTCATTGTGGTCCAATCTAAATAGAATTTCAAATTTGTCAGTTTAAATTACATACCCTTGCATTTCAAGCACAGGTCAAATGCAAAAAATAAAACAAAAGACGAAAAAAAAACTAAAGTCTAATTGCTCAATAGTTTTACAATGCAGACTAATGGTCCATAATTGTCAATATCACTTTAAAGCTTCACAGTGTTCCCTTCTTATATATACAAAATATAAATAATAGATCAATCAAAAGGGTGCCTTCAAAATTCAGACTTTTCTTCACTTACAGAAGGGTTCACAATTTCTAATCAAAATCAACATATATATTACAAATTAGAGAAAAACAGAGAAGGGGATATCAAAAGGGTATCTAAATAAAAGTAACTACTTTAAAAATTCGGACTTTTTTTCTCCTATAGATACATTTGTATGTATAGAGAAATGACCTGAAGAGCACATCAACTGAGACATACACACGAGCATGACCAATATGACTGAGATCATAGGGAGTGACACCACAAATATACATGCCCACTTGACCAGGAATTTTGAGTTTTAACAATTCCTTCATTGTATTGTACAACCACAATTCCCTTGATTTATTCTCTCCTGTATCACCATTTGGGCTAATTGTTGGATTTAATTGGCCTAACAAACTAAAATAACAAACCCTTTTGTCGTCTTTTGCAAAATTTTCCTAATTAACCACAACCCAATATACAACAATTCATTCAATCAAACAATTGAAACACATAAAGTGGAATTGAATCGAAACCCACATGCTCTGAAACTACAGTCAAAATTAAAGAGGTAAAGGAAGAAGAAAAACCACATGCCAAAGATTCAAACATACCATAATACACACATATATACATATCAAATATTTGGTCTAGGGTTTGGTACCTAACAACAATCGAAAGAGTAGCAGCAATTGAAGGAGTAGAATGAGTACCAGGAGTAACAGCTGCGGAGTGAAGGAGGGAGAAGCCAAGAAATTGACGGATCGAGCGCAGAATAAATCAAATTAATTAAGTAAATTATTTTAATCTCAGTTCATTAATAAATCAAATTAAACTTTATCAATATAATTATAATTTCTATTTAACCATTATAATTATAACTTTATTTAACAATTCCTCAATCCTCTAATTTAATTATTAAACTAGAATATTACCATTCCATTAGAGCAATAAAATACACATTAATTATAAAATTTAACATCAATTTAACTAATATCACCACACTTAAATGAATTATTCCATAATAATTTTCATAATTTATTTATTTTATTTAATAAATATCCCAACTAAAATATTTATTTTATTCGATAAATATTTTAGTTATTTACAAAAATCATACTCGTTACAAAACTACTCGAACTTTCGATTATGATTCAATACATATTCGAGTAGATACTTGATACGTTATTTTAATTGTAATTTTATATTTGTAAAGTACAATAGTAAATATATTTTTTTAATTTCTAAATAAAATAATAAGTTCAATTTATAATTATATCTACTATAAAAGTAGTTACTATGAAAAAAAACTCGAATTCGAGCTTGAATTTTTGCGAATAGTTTGAATATACTTCTATTCGAGTCGAATCGAATTCGAATAATGAATATTCGAGTCGAGTCGAATCTAGGTAGAATTTTTTAAATGCAATTCTAATTCGAGTTGAATTTGAGTACGAATTTAACTTTTCGAGTCAAATCCAAGCAACTCTCGGTTCGGTTTAGTTCAACTCGTTTACACCCTTACTCCTAAGTAATTGAAATTGCACTTTTAATATTTAGGATTTCCGTTATAACTAATGAGTAATTTGGTTATTACTAAAACTAAATAATATATTAGATGTCTAACTTGGTAACAGTAACATGATAAACTGATTTGGCCACGAGTGATTTTATATAGTTTAACCGTAGTACGGTTTGACTTCGTTTAAAGAAATACTAATTAATACCGTATATATCATTTAAAGAAATACTAATTAATACCGTATATATATATATATATATAAAAAAACCAAACGCGAAGGTGATATCAGTTAGTATAAATTGTTCCATTTACGTTTTCATTGATCCGTATTTTACTCATTTTATATATGAATGCTTGACAGATGATGATGACTTTATAAGTGTACAGGGTGGATGGGTTCGTGGTCCAGTTAGTGGTCGAACCGTTATTAACCCAATGAAGTCATTAGTATATAAAAAATATATATTATTAGTTATTAATAAAATTTTAAAAAATTTCGTTTTTATGAACTAAAACATAATAAAATGAGTTACAATATTACTAAAATAGAATTAATCAATTATCTCATAAAAAAAATAAAATCTAATAAAAAGGTGAATAAAATACTAGCAATAAAAAAATAAACACAAAAATTAAAATATTAGCCACAAAAATCTTCCCAACTCTAACTACAATTTCAAATATTTCATATAGATAAATATTTAATTATATATATGGGTTAATATTAGCCCCAAAAATCTTCCCTTCCCAGTTCTCTCACTCAGATCTACCCTCTTTCCCACATCGCGTCCCTCCCCTAACTCTCCCACACTCATTTCAGCAGCCGCATAGAAAGAAAAAAGATAAAACCACGGCGGCTCAAGATCGATAGCAAGTCCCTTTAATCTTTCTTCTAGATCGGCGACTCAACTCCCTCACTCACATCTACAGCACATCTCTTTCCCCTCTCTCTCTACTTCCTCTAACCCTAACAGTAGTGGCGGCATAAAAGACGCCCCCTCGCTACAAATTTCATTGAGCTCCAGTTTTCACTGAGCAGCGAGTTCTCGCGGAGAAAATTAGCTTTTCCCTATGTACTCAGTAAGTAAATTGAATTGATTGCTATTAGTCGAATTTACTTTCAAATTAATTTGTTTATTAGGTGTTATTCATTCATATTCAGATTAATTTGTTCAATTTGTCAATTCCTCGAAAAGAAATGGTTTGTTTTGGAAAATTTGAATGCTAATGGTTAGGCCATGTCCGCTGATTCTTTTGTTAATATGTTTTACTTTAGGAGTTCTATAGATTCTGAAATGGGTTCTATTTTGGTTAGTTTCAATTTCTTTAGGTTGTTTAACATTCTTTTTCATGATGAATATGTTTTTGTATGTATAGAAGTGCTTAGCTAGAATTCGTTTGAATTGTATCTCAAGATTGATGGTTTTAATGGACTTTTGTGGTAGTAGTTTTATGCAATTCCAGTCATTTTAAGCAATTTCTATTTGATTGGGGGTTCATGTACACATACCCCATTAGAATGGATGGATATAAACTGTTATGCATTCAAGGTGTTTGAGGAAATGCCACTAACTGAAAGACAAAAAATTATTCCAGCTGGGCCTTATATATGCGGAGGTTAGTTAGAACTATCAGGTTTAAAAGCTTCAAAACCTATTAGTTAGACCTTTTTCTGGACTATCAGGCATTCATTATTATATAATTTGTTGGCATTTCATGCTTTCTGTCTGCGGTAATATTTTCCTTTACACATGGTGCGCTTATATAATTTGTTGGCATTTCTATCTTTAGTACACTCAATTGTCTAGATAGGTTTTCCTCTTTAGTCCTTCACACTGTAGAATCAAATTTGTCTGCAAGGTAGCAGCTCGATCTTATGCCAAATGGGAAGGGGACGGTAAGATCTCCACAGGTGCATTGACTGTCGGGCTTGGCCAGATCAGATGGTGTAACAGAATGAGCTGCTACTTCTACTCTTGCTACTAGGGTCTCACATATTAATGGTAGCTGCTAACTCCTTTAATTAATCGATTTAATTGGAAGCCTTTTTTTGGGTTATGTATATGGAAAAAATAATTCGTTTTGTTTATTTTTCCAATACTCATGGATAAAAATTCAAATTTTTGTTATTTTTTCTGTAATAAATGCTGTATTTTATAAGGGAATTGCAATCACTAGTAGTTCTAGTGCACCCATTGGTGTTTTTAGTACATTTGCTTGCTGTTTTATATGTGCGTTTTCCGTTTATATCTTCGGTTGGAGAGGAACCAATAGCTTTATTCTTCTTTTTAACTTCTTTAATATAATTTTGCTTCACTTATTGTCTTCCTCTCAAATAAATAAACAATGATTTGAATATTCAATGGAAGTAAGGGTCGAGTAAGGGACAAATTTAATCTGTACATATACCACAACTTCAGGGCCTTAAACAGATAGGCTCCCTTAGGAGTTATCATTAATAATGCCAGAATAAGCATTGCATTAGCGTCATATAGCAAGTGATACATTGCTTCTGCACTCATTTTATTTACTAAGAGACCTTCAACCAAGTTGTTGTCCTAGTAAGACCCAAAGACAGCTCATGCGGTGACCATGAAAAGCAAAGGAGGAAGTGGACCATCTTATTTGACCTTTTGAGAAAACCACAAGGATTCCGTGCATGGAAAACCGAGGAAGAGGCTGATGATGCACATAATGCAATCTGAATCCTATATGTGTGTATATTTGTGGGTAATCAGATAGAAATCCCAATAAACAGATTTATTATTAGTAAACGTCTCCAATTCCCAGAATTGTTTTATTGGCATTGTTTGTAGTAATTTTTCTGATTTTATCTTGTTTAGTTTAGTTTCAGTATATCAAAGTACCTAAGCAGATCTATATCCCAAAATTGAGAGTGTTTGAAGTTATTAATGCATATTTTCCCTTTGTTGAAACTTGAAAGTACATAACCGTTAATTGTTTGGATGTCATTTTGAAACTTTAAAATTGTTGGCTAATAAGTTTGGCATGTGCAGGTTCATATACTTATTTGTTGGCCTTGGTGTAATTGTCTTCATCATATCTTGTTTTGGTTGCATTGGAGCAGCAACACGAAATGGATGTTGTCTGTCTTATTGAATAAATATTCTAATTACATTAATTTCTCCTAAATTTAACATAATATAATTTCCCCAAAATAAATATTGGAAATTCTTCTTAGTTTCCTGTCTCGTCCCCAGCAGAACACTCAGTGAGGTGGAAGAAGATGTGTAAGATGAAGCAAGTGGGAAGTATGGGTTGGGTAATTCTACTTATCAAACAATGTTAACATACTATATTCATTTGTTATTATTTCTTTGGAACTATTATTCCCCGTACAGTGATGCGATGTGCAGTCTGAATTGGAACCTACAACACAGAGACATATACACATTATCATGTGCTGGTTGGCTATTGATATGCTTACTAACCGAGTTTTAGTTCAAAGTTAAAGGATTTTCGTTAAAGTAGCCAAGTCTGAGATGCTCAACATAATAATTTTACGCAATCATTTAATCTTTTCTAAGTCTTAATTATTCTTTCATTTTATTAAACTTTTACCACATTTTAACGTATGATCATACTTCTTCTTTGTGATTTTGAACTTCATTAATTGAAGTGTTACATTTTTTTCGCCAGCATATTATAAGTTTGTTTCTTAGGCACTAATTTGTTTGTTCTTTTCCCCCTGAATTTTTTTGCTGTAAATATTGGGTACACAAGTGAAAGAAACTTAGACGAAACTATAAACAAATTTTGTAGGTTACGAAGGATGACTGTCCAGTCATTTTCCATGACGATTTCATCCTTACCAAAGAAATGGTTAGTAAGTTTACTCTAGCTCCTTATATGTGTATATATTTGTTGTTTAATTATTCTGGATCCATTATGTGCTCACGAGTGCTTAAATAATCTTTAATCTTTATATATAGAATTTCTGTACTTTTGACTCTATAGTCCAACTTATTCTGCTATTCAGGGCACAATAGTTGAAAAAAGAGTTACTGACCTCACTCTAGATGAGTTCCTTTCCTACGGGCCTCAAGAGGGAGCCAACAAATGTAACAAGTTTATAGTTACATATATGTTTCCTGGTTTGTAAGGGTACGTGAGTTCCAAAATATATAGTAAAAATTAAATCATTACTCATCCTTGTGTTCTGGAAACGTACGTACAGGCTGGCAAGCCTTTGTTGAGACGAACAAAAGATGGGAGAATTTTCGAGTGGAAGGTTAAAAATGATGATCATCTATATATGTTGCAAGACATGTTTCAAAGTGTTGAACATTCTTTAGGTTTCAATATTGAGTTAAAGTTCGATGACAAGATAATGTACAAATTCTTTATGTAGTGTTTCAGGTATGCTTGCTTGTTCTAGTCTAATGTACATACGTAAGTTGATCTTTGAAGCTAAATTTTGTGTATGTTTTCTTTTCTCTTACCATGTATTGATAATGGTATCATTTGATTTGAGTATATATTTTATGGGCCAGGTGGTATTTGAGTATGCCAAAGAAAGACCTATCATATTCTCATGTTTAATCCAACATGGTGAAGCTGCAAAGTTCCTACCTTGTAAGTTCATGTAAGTCTATGCATAAAAGTATTCATTGCAGATGGATTTTGAAAATCTATGCATATAAGTGTAATATTATATTGCAGGCATAATATTATATTAAGGCATAAAAGTGTAAAGTCTTTGATTTTGGCATTAAGTGTCTCTGGTGACCTATTTGCTTCATTTTTCTGACTTGCTATTATTTTTAAATATGTGCAGGAAGACTGCTTCTACGACCTACCTTACAATACTTGGTATCAAATTTTCGTGCTACGTTTTACGGAAGACAAGGGACGAAATTATGAAGTGTACTCTCTCTATATATGTAGATATATACTTTGATTGAAGAACTGTGGTAGCTTTAGATGGTTAATTGTAAAGATAATGAATGATTATGTAGTGGATGATTTTATTAAGTTAATAATATTTTAGTTTTTTGTATTTTTGTCATTATTTACAATGGAGACATTGAGCCAGCCAGGTACACAAAAAGAATGTCAAATTTTGATTTGGTAACAATATAATTCGTTACCAAAGCATTGAACAAGTTTTAATATAGCAATAATTTTTTATACATTTAGCAACAAATTTTCGTTGCTAATGGCATTAAAAATATAATATTTGGCAACGAAAAATTAACCTAATAACAACGAAGAGGATATTGTTGCTAATACAAAAATAAAAGGTAACATTTTTTTATCGTTGCAAATCATATCCACTTTCGTTGCACATATAAAGAAACGACAACATATAATGTCGTTGCTAATCGACGACTTTCGTTGTTATTGAAAAATAACCAGCAAACAAACATTTTCGTTGCTGATTCAGTATAATGTCGTCAAATAATATAATCAGCAACGAAAATCGTTGCTAAAAAGTTTACATTCCGCAACGAAAGCAAGCTTAGGCAACAATTTTCATAATTTTACTGCAACGAAAAATGTCGTTGCAAAATGGTGTCAATTGCAACGAAAATGTATGGCGTTGCAAAAAAAAAAAAGAGTTCATTTTCGTTGCCAATTTGCAGGCTTTTGCAACGAAATGGGGTTTTTAGCAACGAACTTTTAATTATTCTGCAACAATACATTTTGTTGCTAAAGGATCGATGTCTCTGTACGAAAGCCAAATTTCGTTGCAAAATGTATTACTTTTGGCAACGAAAAAACTACGTTCGTTGTGGAACAATTAGCAACGCTCATTGCGCAACGAAAGACGCAACGACAGTAAAGTCATTGCCAAAACCCTTTTGCAACGAAAATTGACACCTTTAGCAACGAAAATCGGTTGTTGCTGAAGCCCCATTTTTTTGTAGTGTGGCCTAAATCCGAATTTGGAAACCCGAAAACCCTAATTTGATTCAATAACACTAAATTATGAAATCACAAACCTTAATTATGATATATTGCCTTAATTAAGGTATTACTAAACCTAATTAAACATCCTAAACATGATTAGTAAAAATCTAGGTTTAATTAGTAAGTAAATAAATCAAAAATAAAATTTAAACCAATAGAAATTGAGCTAGGAGGGTGCAAGCTTGTGCTCAACACACTCCAGCACAAGTAGGTGGTTTGGATCAGATAGAAAGCATCACAAGTTAAGTTGGTAGGATATTTGTAATGCCCGTGAATTTTGAACGTCAATGAACCCAGCCTACGAGAACGAAGGGTGGACATAAGTACAAACACTCAGAGCCACCACAACGACGTGCGATCAAAGCCGACACGACAACGATCAAAGCAGAATGATGTGGCACGTTTACCAGCGGTTCTCGGACTGCAAAATACAAGCCTCTCAGCGAAAACCAATGGTACGACACGAGAATCGAGGTGCGGCCCGAAAATCGAGAAAGTCAGCCCACCCAACCGCGGATTGATCTGCGGCCAATGATTAAAATAATTGAAGTGCGCGGCGGGCGCGGGGAAACCAAGGCCAGCCGCAGATCAATCTGCGGCTGCCCTTGGCCAGGCTATTTCAGCTCATTCCTTCATTCGGATACAGGGGAAAAGCAACGGCGGAAGAAAAGAAAAGAGGAAGAACAACAGCAAAACAGCAGCGAAAAAGGAAAGAAAAGAGAGAAAATAGTGAGGAATTATATCTCTTTTGTGAGATTGTATCACACATATTTTCTACTCTAATTAATATACGAGTTTATACGCATCGTGGTGTCATTTGCAAGGTGAAAAAGCCCTCTTTTATAGCATTTTTGTTATATCATTTTGTTAAGCTTTTAGTCATTTGGGTTCCATTAAATGTAGTTTTTTTGTATATTATTGAGAATACACGGATTAGGGATTATTAGTGAGGGTTCCAACGGAACAAAATTCTTCCTAATGGCCCGATGATATCCATTTGGTGATTTTTTTAGCTTGTTTAATTGTTGTAATATCCATTTCGTGGGTGTGTAGAAATTGTGGATGTGAGCCTAGGAACGCGACCCCGTGGTCCAAATCCGATGATGGACAATTTTGGTGTATGTAATATGATCGATTATCCTTGATTGTAAACATGTAATCGTCGGGCCTTAAAACGATACCAAGTTAAAAATCGGGTTTAAGGCCCCGAAATAGTGAAATAGGTGCTTGTGGGCGTTTGGGGTTATTTTGATGGCTTACATGCCCATGAATAGCCCCAACGCATTTTAATGCTTAATTTGATTCAGGACACACAAAATTGATTTCAAAGCTAAACGATGAAGATTTTCATAAAATCAATCAAATTAGGTTATTAGCATCACGAGGATAAGAAATTGGAAGTGCTAATGAATGTTGATTCCTATTTGACGAGAAGGTTAAAGAAAATCGTTTTCAAACATCACAAGAAATGGTTTTATAAAATAAAGGACGTTTTATTAAACCAATGTGCATAGGGTTAAAGAGATCCTAGAAATTGCCGTCATTTTAATTATGAGAGCAACGTATAGGTCTCGATTCCTATTTTGACGAAGGTTTAAAAACTCTTGTTTTGCCAAAACGACACCTAAATGAAAACCTTGCAGTTTTGACAATTAAAATCAAACCTTTCTAATAAAGAATAAAGCTTTCTCGTATAAATCGAAGGATATTCTAAAGCACTCTCAAAACACGACTTTCCATAAAAAACCCCAAATGATTCTTTCATACAAACTCACCACAATATTCATATAGGCACACACACACGCACACATACACATTTTATGAATTTAAAGGATAGGAAAAGGCATCAAGATTACGGTAACCGTGTTTCACGGAAGTCGGGGGGTGCCTAACACCTTCCCCTCGCTTAAGCAAGCCCCCGAACTCTATGAATCTCGGGTTGCAGACCAATTAATTCGGAGTCACATATGAGGCAACGATTTACAAAAAAACGAAACTCGGATGAGTTGGTACATCCATTTCAAATATACCAACTGGCGACTCTGGTTAATTGGCTCATCATTAAAAAACGATCTTTCAAAACCCCGTCGACATTTATACCGACCTTTTCCAAAGAATCATCTAACAAAAAGGCTAAAATTGGAAAGGATAAATATCGCGATGGAAGCGACATTCCCGGCGTCGACAGCTAGCGACTCTGCTGGGGACATTAGAGGGTTTAAGCCGCGTTCAAATCTTGATGCTGTCCTATCCTTTAAAATTTATGAATGTGTATGTGCGTGCGACATTTTGACCTGTTTTACTTGTTGTTGTGTGAATGTGTGTTTTTGTCCAATGAATGAATGATTGAATGGAATTGCTTTACTTCAAAGTAATCATATGCATACGGTGAGGACGATGAATGTGAATGTATGTTGAGAGTGTACCTCCTCTTGAGGCGAACCCGTCGGTTGCTTATTACTGGACTCGAAGGGGCTGCTCCTCGGAGATGGCTAAGGAAACGCACCACCCAAATCCGCTCCAATCGAAAGGATTCAGACGAGTAAATTGCGAAGATTTGGGGACATTCATGCCGAAAAGCCCGCGAGAGTAACCCTAGGGTAGGTCAGCCTCTGATAAACCTAACGAAAGGGAAGCTTCTTCATGCCCTTTTATCGTTCAGTCAAATAAATAAATGTCATGTAAATGGCATACAACTGTCATACCGTCATCATCGTAATAAATATGTCCTGTATCATGTGATTACATGACCTGCACATATAAGGAGAATACTGACATGGTTTTGCAGGAAGGCAATCCATACCACGTACCAAGGTTTTCTCAAACTTCTAAATACTATCCTGTCATCAAACACTGACCTTGTTTTGAAGGATAAGATTAGAGAACCTAAAAAAAATAAAATAAAAAATAAAAAATAAAAATAATAATAATAATAATCATGCATCAGTGTTGACATGCATCTGCCAACTTGTAACTGGCACAGTACTAAACTACGACCCTTGTTTGTTTTGCGAGATTGCCCCTAGGACCCAACTAAGAGGTCGTAAAGTCCATACTCCATCCATCCAAATGGCAGAAGCCGGTAGCCATGAAATACACTGGCTTCCCTGATTCATACATCACGGTACGAGACGAGCTTTAAGGGGGAAATTGCGGTACAGACTTGTCCAGCCTATGAGGATCAGATCGGAGAGATCTCCCATAGTGACGCCCCTCCTAAATGGGCTTGGTATCAAAATATTAAAGAGTTCCTTCGAGACAGCTCCTCTCCCGAAAATGTAGATCTGACCGAGGAAAGAGAATCCAAAGATGGGCAGTGAAATTCTTCCTAAGCGGAGACGATTTGCATAAATGGGAGCTAGCTACGGGACTGCTGAGATATCTGGAAGCCGAAGAAGCCCACAGATTAATGAACAAAGTACATGGCGATGTGTGCGGAGCCCATATGAGCAGAACATTTTTGGCAAAGAAAATCATGTGAACGGGTCACTACTGGCTAACCATGAAAACCGATTGCGATACTCATGTCAGGAAATGCCATCAATGCCAGATCCATGCCAAATGCGATCCATGCACCTCCTAATGAGATCCATTGCTTGACCTCACCGTGGCCAGTTGGACCGTGCAGCAGGTGATATCCAGGAAGGGGTAAATCCAGGAGTATGGCAGTGAATCCCGGCCAGTAGAAGATCAATGGGTTTTAAAATTTTGAGTTTTATTTCAAATCCCTGCACGCTCATGTCATTTTTGTCGTGTTATCCAAAAAGAAGATCATGTGCTGAAATATTTTATATATATGACAAGCATTTTTGTTTTATGTCAGGTACCCCGATTTGAGGCATTCTAGCCTGACAAGCAATAGGCCAAATTTGAAGGAGGATCACGATTTTGGTATAGAGCTAGATTTCGATCTGATGGGGATTGAGCAGGACGAGACAGATATCGACAATACGCCTGACGAGATCAAAGGATGGGTCGAAGATAAATCCAAACCCGACATCAGAACCCCTAACAATCACAAAGAACCCGGAGTAGGGGCAAAACTCAAAAATCAAAAAAAAAAAAAAATCCCCCAAACATTTCAACAAGTCAAAGGACCGGATCTTTTGTCAGCCCAGCGAGATACCGTTGCAACCAGTGCGAGGGAGATCACAAGAAAAGCAACTTAACACTGGGGCATTTATCAACTACCCAGGAAATGATGACGTGCAAATTGGCACCCACGCAATAATCCCATCAACATGCACCATCATCATCAAATGCTACCTCATGTCAATTCAATATTCAACGATACGATCATCTGGCATTTGTCAAGCATAGTTTTCCCGGGATACGATGACCCGCGTGAAAGGGGATTTTATTTGACTTGATAGGAATCGGATTAATTCTGACAAGCAACCGTGGGGCACGATCGTGAGTATGATTAGACGAAGAAAGCTATTCAACCTTTTGATCGGGTACAAAGCCTTAATTCAAAGCAACGTTTGCGACAGAATCGACCTCATGTGCCAGTCTTCACTTTGCATTTGCACGAACTTTCAGTTATGGGGTATAAAACTATGACGACGTTGATGGCAATTGACACGTAGTCAGGCAGCCAATAATTATCAAGCTAATATCGAGAAGTCAGACGATAAATGATTATCAAGCTAATGTCTCGAATCGTGGCCTAGGTTATTCGAGTAATTAAGCCCGAGGGGTGTCTCTACACCTGGTGCCCTAAAGCCATCTGGTTTGGGAGTCGCTGGCCCAACACTCGTTACATGGGTAACTCAGAGCCTAAGAAAAACGAGCATTACAGTAGAGGAGGCCCGAGCAGATTCGAATCGTGGCATGGGCTACTCGAGTAATTAAGCCTAAGGGGTGTCTCAGCATCTGGTCCCCTAAAGCCGTCTGGTTTGGGAGTCACCGGCCTAACACTCGCTACATGGGTAACTCAAGCCTAAGAAAACGAATCTTGCGCAAGGTCAAGCAAAGAATGAATGGTGCAGACCACCAGCTTGTCTCGAACCGTGGCCTTTGTTACTCGAGTAAATAAACCCGAAGGGATGTCTATACACCTAATGCCTCAAAACTATCTGGTTTGGGAGTCATTGGTCCAAAACTCGTTAAATGGGTAACTTTGAATAGCCTAAGAAAACGAGACAAGTGAAGTGGGCTACTAAAGAGAAAAGATAATACGAAAAACTCTCGGCCTTAAACAAGAAGTCATGGAAGAGAAACCCCTACTGAATGCTGCATCGCATAGTGCATTTATCATATGACGTCAATCCTGCTAAGAACGTTGTCGAGAATGGAGACAGAATACCTTTGACGAGGGAAGGTAGTTCTTTTGAATTCGACCTTACTCACGTACAATGACCATGAATGCTTGAAGGTGTTCTTACGATTTCATAACTCTTTAAATAGAAAATCATCAACTCACGAAGGATTGAAAATAACTTCCAATCTAGTACATTCACGGTCCATAACTCGCTAGATTGTGTGATCAACAGATATTCAATTTCATGTGCTTTAACTGCATTTACTCTTTTGTCGAGATTATAATATCTTTGTGTTGAACTAACACCAACGGCCCAAGCCTTCAAGTTTTGGCATTTGTTAGTCGTCTGATATGCAGGATCTTGCAGAGCTGTGGATAACTCAGCACGGTCAACATCGCGAGTTTTTGATAGAAATTCTTGGTAACAACACGCGCCAAGGCAGGGGCAGTTAAGAATCGTGAAATGGAAGGAAGCGGAGGCTGCACAGAACTTCTCGGTATGGGGCCTCTCCCCAATCCTGAATATCACTGCCTCGACATCCAAATGATCCACGTGCATGAGCATATACAAGGATGATATAATGCGGGACAACAGCATATCGACCAGCAGAAATGATCAAAAGGCCAAGGAGCCCAACATAGCTGTCGATCATCACAGAGAGCGAAACAGACTGCCTCAACTCGATGAAATGAAGACGACCAAGAACAGGCAGAGTACCAAACCAATGATGGAAGTCTAGAAACTACACTTCACGACGAGGCGTGATCCAATCAAATGTTGGCAAACAATGATGACGGTCGAATCGTATCATTTGACTGAACAGGGGTCATTTCTATCTAAACATATGTTGTGCACATGCATCTGTCCATAACATATCTCCCAGATCATGCATAACATCTTTTGCATGCATACATGTACGATCAAAATAAAAATCTTCAGGGGAAAGTACAAGCACGTCGCTTTCAACCTCACAAATGATCAGACCGTGATGGCTTTTGTGGCATGGTACGTGGACGATGTTGGTGGGAGATCCAGGACAGAAGCCGATCACACATCCCACTTCAAGAAATCACTCAAATCAAATCAAGTGACCCCTGGGAAGGGCTGGTATCCAAGCAAGAAGTGAACCTGGGAAGGCATCCAAGCAAATCACAACAACGTGGTGAGCACCCTGGGAAGGCATCCAAGCAAACCACAACAAGGTGGTGAGTGAACCTGGGAAGGCATCCAAGCAAATCACAACAAGGTGGTGAGCACCCTAGGAAGGCATCCAAGCAAACCACAACAAGGTGGTGAGTGTCCCTGGGAAGGCATCCAAGTAAACCACAACAAGGTAGTGAGCACCCTGGGAAGACATCCAAGCGAACCGCAACAAGGTGGTGAGTGAACCTGGGAAGACATCCAAGCAAATCACAATAAGGTGGTGTGAGAACCTGGGAAGGCATCCAAGCAAACCACAACAAGGTGGTGAACAACCCCTGGGAAGGGCCGATATCCAAAAAAGTGAGCGATCCCTTGGAAGGGCTGAGATCCAAGCAAACCCCGACAAATGGTGACATCTGTAGAACAGTATCAAAAGACTGTACAGGGGTCATTTTTCATCAAATTTACATTTTAAATGTTGTGTCACATGCATTGAATAGATGATAATTCTGTACGTGATCCATGCAGGTTAGGTGTCAAGGTCCTAGCCTATCAGAGTCAAAAGCGATGGCTGCCAAGAACGATATACGAGACGATCATCCGGATACGAGACCCGGTGATTACGAGATGGGTGACCGGATACGAGATCCGGCCCCGACAAGACGATCATCCGGATACGAGACCCGGTGATTACGAGATGGGTGACCGGATATGAGACCCGGCCCCAACAAGACAATCAACCGGATACGAGACCCGGTGATTACGAGATGGGTGACCGGATACGAGACCCGGCCCCGACGAGACGATCATCCGGATACGAGACCTGGTGATTACGAGATGGGTGACCGGATACGAGACCCGGCCCCGACAAGACGATCATCCGGATACGAGACCCGGTGATTACGAGATGGGTGACCGGATACGAGACCCGGCCCCGACAAGACGATCGACCGAATACGAGACCCAGCGATTACGAGATGGGTGACCGGATACGAGACCCGACCCCGACAAGACAATCAACCGGATACGAGACCCGGTGATTACGAGATGGGTGACCGGATACGAGACCCGACCCCGACAAGACAATCAACCGGATACGAGACCCGGTGATTACGAGATGGGTGACCGGATACGAGACCCGGTCCCGACGAGACGATCAACCGGATACGAGACCCGGTGATTACGAGATGGGTGACCGGATACGAGACCTGGCCCCGACAAGACAATCAACTGGATACGAGACCCGGTGATTACGAGATGGGTGACCGGATACGAGACCCGGCCCCGACGAGACGATCATCCGGATACGAGACCTGGTGATTACGAGATGGGTGACCGGATACGAGACCCGACCCCGACAAGACGATCATCCGGATACGAGACCCGGTGATTACGAGATGGGTGACCGGATACGAGACCCGGCCCCGACAAGACGATCGACCGAATACGAGACCCAGCGATTACGAGATGGGTGACCGGATACGAGACCCGACCCCGACAAGACAATCAACCGGATACGAGACCCGGTGATTACGAGATGGGTGACCGGATACGAGACCCGGTCCCGACGAGACGATCAACCGGATACGAGACCCGGTGATTACGAGATGGGTGACCGGATACGAGACCTGGCCCCGACAAGACAATCAACTGGATACGAGACCCGGTGATTACGAGATGGGTGACCGGATACGAGACCCGGCCCCGACGAGACGATCAACCGGATACGAGACCCGGTGATTACGAGATGGGTGACCGGATACGAGACCCGACCCCGACAAGACGATCGACCGGATACGAGACCCGGCGATTACGAGATGGGTGACCGGATACGAGACCCGGCCCCGACAAGACAATCAACCGGATACGAGACCCGGTGATTACGAGATGGGTGACCGGATACGAGACCCGGCCCCGACGAGACAATTGACCGGATACGAGACCCGGCGATTACGAGATGGGTGACCGGATACGAGACCCGGCCCCGACAAGACAATCAACCGGATACGAGACCCCGTGATTACAAGATGGGTGACCGAATACGAGACCTGGCCCCGACGAGACGATCGACCGGATACGAGACCCGGCGATTACGAGATGGGTGACCGGATACGAGACCCGGCCCCGACAAAACAATCAACCGGATACGAGACCCGGTGATTACGAGATGGGTGACCGGATACGAGACCCCGGCCCGGTGAAACGATCATCCGGATACGAGACCCAGTGATCACGAGAGAGGTGACCGGATACGAGACCCGGCCCCGACAAGACGATCGACCGGATACGAGACCCGGCGATTACGAGATAGGTGACCGGATACGAGACCCATCCCCGACGAGACGATCAATCGGATACGAAACCCGGTAATTACGAGACGAGCGACCGGATACGAGACCCGGCGCAGACAAGACAATCATCCGGATACGAGCCCCGGTGATTACGAACCTAGCAATCGGATACGAGATCCGGTGCAAACGAGACGATTGATCGGATTCGAGACCCGACGGTTGTGAGACGACGATGATTATAGCAGCGATTGAGTGAAAATGTTGAGATCAATGCTCAGAATAAAATTACGGTTGCATGATGTATTGACACCTTTACGAGTGTTTTGCATGAATTACATCTTGTGTTGCATCATAAGCTATATGTATTGCATCATGTATGTACTGTCATTCTTATGCACTGTCATTCATGCATCGTGTATCTACTTCTTTATCATGTTCATTTCATTTAACATTTCATAAACATGATAAAGAGGAGCAGTTGTAGACACCCAAATTTTGCGCTTTCTATACTAACCCTGACAGGAGGGCAAAATTGTCAATGAACCCAGCCTACGAGAACGAAGGGTGGACATAAGTACAAACACTCAGAGCCACCGCAACGACGTGCGATCAAAGCCGACACGACAACGATCAAAGCAGAATGATGTGGCACGTTTACCAGCGGTTCTCGGACTGCAAAATACAAGCCTCTCAGCGAAAACCAACGGTACGACATGAGAATCGAGGTGCAGCCCAAAAATCGAGAAAGTCAGCCCACCCAGCCGCGGATTGATCTGCGGCCAATGATTAAAATAATTGAAGTGCGCGGCGGGCGGCTGAGCGGCTGAAGTGCGCGGCGGGCGCGGGGAAACCAAGGCCAGCCGCAGATCAATCTGCGGCTGCCCTTGACTAGGCTATTTCAGCTCATTCTTTCATTCAGATACAGGGGAAAAGCAGCGGCGGAAGAAGAAAAGAAAAGAGGAAGAACAACAGCAAAACAGCAGCGAAAAAGGAGAGAAAAGAGAGAAAATAGTGAGGAATTATATCTCTTTTGTGAGATTGTATCACACATATTTTCTACTCTAATTAATATACGAGTTTATACGCATCGTGGTGTCATTTGCAAGGTGAAAAAGCCCTCTTTTATAGCATTTTTGTTATATCATTTTGTTAAGCTTTTAGTCATTTGGGTTCCATTAAATGTAGTTTTTTTGTATATTATTGAGAATACACGGATTAGGGATTATTAGTGAGGGTTCCAACGGAACAAAATTCTTCCTAATAGCCCGATGATATCCATTTGGTGATTTTTTAGCTTGTTTAATTGTTGTAATATCCATTTCGTGGGTGTGTAGAAATTGTGGATGTGAGCCTAGGAACGCGACCCCGTGGTCCAAATCCGATGATGGACAATTTTGGTGTATGTAATAGGATCGATTATCCTTGATTGTAAACATGTAATCGTCGGGCCTTAAAACGATACCAAGTTAAAAATCGGGTTTAAGGCCCCGAAATAGTGAAATAGGTGCTTGTGGGCGTTTGGGGTTATTTTGATGGCTTACATGCCCATGAATAGCCCCAACGCATTTTAATGCTTGATTTGATTCAGGACACACAAAATTGATTTCAAAGCTAAACGATGAAGATTTTCATAAAATCAATCAAATTAGGTTATTAGCATCACGAGGATAAGAAATTGGAAGTGCTAATGAATGTCGATTCCTATTTGACGAGAAGGTTAAAGAAAATCGTTTTCAAACATCACAAGAAATGGTTTTATAAAATAAAGGACGTTTTATTAAACCAATGTGCATAGGGTTAAAGAGATCCTAGAAATTGCCGTCATTTTAATTATGAGAGCAACGTATAGGTCTCGATTCCTATTTTGACGAAGGTTTAAAAACTCTTGTTTTGCCAAAACGACACCTAAATGAAAACCTTGCAGTTTTGACAATTAAAATCAAACCTTTCTAATAAAGAATAAAGCTTTCTCGTATAAATCGAAGGATATTCTAAAGCACTCTCAAAACACGACTTTCCATAAAAAACCCCAAATGATTCTTTCATACAAACTCACCACAATATTCATATAGGCACACACACACGCACACACATACACATTTTATGAATTTAAAGGATAGGAAAAGGCATCAAGATTGCGGTAACCGTGTTTCACGGAAGTCGGGGGGTGCCTAACACCTTCCCCTCGCTTAAGCAAGCCCCCGAACTCTATGAATCTCGAGTTGCAGACCAATTAATTCGGAGTCACATATAAGCCAGCGATTTACAAAAAAACGAAACTCGGATGAGTTGGTACATCCATTTCAAATATACCAACTGGCGACTCTAGTTAATTGGCTCATCATTAAAAAACGATCTTTCAAAACCCCGTCGACATTTATACCGACCTTTCCAAAGAATCATCTAACAAAAAGGCTAAAATTGGAAAGGATAAATATCGCGATGGAAGCGACATTCTCGGCGTCGACTGTAATGCCCGTGAATTTTGAACGTCCTATTTAATTAAATCTAATTTAATTTAATGAGTTAATGTTGTGTTCTATTTAAACCAACTTGGGTTAATTGGTGGGAGATGTATAAGATGTGTCTATACTTGTGTTGGCAGGTATGATATAATTATGGTTAAGAAATAACCATAGGTGAGTCAAGTGTAGGAATTTGTGTGTAATGACTAAAATGGCCAAGAGTGGTTAATAACCAAGGTAATCATGAAGGGGCAATAACCACTGTATATCCTAGTGGTTAATAACCAATGAAATGATGGCGGGATAATAACCATTGTGTTTAACCAATGTAATGATGGCAAGATAATAACCAATGTTTAATAACCAATGGAAAATGGCTAATAACTAATGGATAATTAAGATTTTGAGAAAAGACTATTTTAACCTTGAAGGAGGTTGGAAAATGACTAAATTACCCTTGAGGAAGTTGCTAGGAAACTTCCTATTATTGACGAATTGACCGAATTGCCCTTGCCTAGTCATGATTAATGACTATGTTGCCCATGGTCTTTATTTTTCCTATAAATAGGGCCCTCACCAAAGATAATAGGGGTTGGCTCCCTTATTATTCATCTCCTAAGAGAGTTGAGAGCATTGAGAGCATTGGAAAGCATTTGAGAGCAAAAGAAAATATATTGAGTCACCAAGGAGTGAAGGAGACCTAGCTAGTTCATATCCTTTTTCGGATCATACTTGGAAGGAAGAGGAGAATAGCCACTAACTCTAGGTATACATCTTCATTCTCTCAAACCCTAGTTTTCTTGTTGATATTAAATGGCTAACATTTATTAGTGGTAGTCATTTATTTGTGTTGGGGTTTCTATGGCTTATTGGTTGGAGGTTGTGGAAGAAATGAAATATTTATAGATCTAGGTTTTATTTTGCTAGATCTATGTTTTATTTTGCTAGATCTATGTTTTATTTTACTAGATCTACGTTTTATTTTGTTAGATCTATATTTTTTTCTAAAAGAATGCTTAACTCATGATCTTAAAACCTAGGTGATGATAAATAATGGTTTAGTATGTTTTATTAATAATATGTTGAAGTTTAAAAATATTTGTAGCAAGTTTAGGTGGTTTGATGGGCTAAAACATGTATACAATGATTTATTGGAGTACAAAACTTATTGACAAAAAATATTGATTTAAGTCATAAATATTTTGTTGTAATATTAGAAATATTTTTCTTAGCCATGGGGATTTTTTTTTAGAATTTATAATGGAGATTTAAAACTTTCTTGATGGTATTAGAATTAATTGAAGGTAAAAACAACCCCCTGGAAGGCTGCTGCTTGATAAGGGCTAAGACAGGCCGCGCATGGCGCGCGTCTTAGAAAAGGGGGCTGGCCGCGCATGGCGCGCCAGCGTATTCCTTCAACCAGCGGCAGCCAAACGGCGCCGTTTTGGCCAGGCAGGGAAGGCTCACGCGCAATGCGCGGTTCGCGGGGCGATCAGGCGGGGGAAATTACGGCTGTGCCCCTCCGTCCGAAATTCGTCTTATTTACCACAGTGCCATCGAGACTTGTTTTTATAAATATTAAATACTTCAAACCCTTACTATTATTATGATTTTTATACAATAATAATAATAAAATAATAGTCATATAAAATTTAATTTCTGGGATGTGCTATTATATTTTCCATATATACTAAATTAATTATTGTTTAATTATTATTAAATAATGATTAAGGATAATTGAAAAAAAATTGTTAAATTAATTATTTATTATTTGATTAAACTTAAATAATAAATAAACTTAATTGGTTATTATTTATTATTAAATAATAACTAAAGATAATTATTACTCACTAATTAACTATTATTTGATTAAATTAAATAATAAATAAATCTAATTAGTTATTATTTACTATTAGATAATAACTAAAGATAATTCATACTTACTTACTAATTAATTATTTATTATTTGATTTACTTTAAATAATAAATAAACTTAATTAATTATTATTTAATCTTAAAATAATAATTAAAGACAATTAAAATTCATAACTTAATTATTATTTAATTAATAATTAAATAATAAATGAATATAATTAGTTATTAAATACTATTAATAATAACTAAGGATAATTCTTATTCACTAAGTAATTATTTATTACTTGATTAACCTTAAATAATAAATAAATCTAATTAGTTATTATTTATTATTAAATAATAACTAAAGATAATTCATATTTACTAATTAATTAATTATTTATTATTTAATTAACTTTAAATAATAAATAAATCTAATTAGCTATTATTTATTATTAAATAATGACTAAAGATAATTGTTACGCACTAATTAATTATTTATTATTTGATCAACTTTAAATAATAAACAAACCTAATTAATTATTATTTAATCTTAAATAATAATTAAAGACAATTAAAATTTATAATTCGACTATTATTTAATTAATAAATTAAATAATAAGTAACTGTAATTAGTTATTAATTACTATTAATAATAACTAAAGATAATTAATTAATTACTATTTAATAGTAATTAAATGAAGATAGAGTTAATAAAATAGAGAGAGTTTAATAACCCATTAATTAAACAATCATAACAAATTGTTTAAGGGTTTAATAAACGAATATTACTTAAGAAAGAGTAATGTTAATTAATTTAACAATTATAATAAATTGCTTAAAGGTTAATAAGTGATTATCACTTAAGGGAAACATGGTGTAGACACCCAAATTTTGCGTTTCCTTCTACTAACCGTGACAGGAGGGCGAAATCGTCAATTGAACCAGCTTGCGGGAGCAAAGGAGCGGGCACAAGGGCGAGCGCCCGGCCCCGCCGCAATGTTTTGGGCAACCCAAGTTTACGTGACAATAAAGCCGTCTGAGGCAGGCATTTCCGAATGAGGTGGCACGTCTCCCGGAAGTTCCCGGACTGCGGAATACGAGCCTGTCAGCGAAAACCGACGTTGCGGTACGAAAATCGAGGCGTGGCACGAAAATCGAGAAAGTCAAGCCCGCCAGCCGCGGATAGATCTGCGGCCAAGTGGGTGCGCCAGCACGGAGGAAAAGGAAAATCAGCACTAACCAGCTGAGTGCGATGGGAGGCGTGCCAGCTGGCCAGCCGCAGATCCATCTGCGGCCAGCCGCAGATAGATCTGCGGCTGGCTTTGGCCAGCCTATTTAAACTCAGCTTTGGACAACATACAGGGAGTTGGAGAAATTTTGAGGGAAGAAGAAGAATTCAGCAGCAGCCAAGCACGGAAATAGAGAGAAAAATAGCTAGATTTTGCAATAAAAATAGGAAGAAAAGAGAGAAAAAAGAGAGAAATTTTACTCCTTTAATTTTGATTGTATCAAATATATTTCTTATCCTATTCAAGTACACAAATTTACCTTCATTTGAGATCATTTTTGCAAGGTAAAACTTCCTTTTGTTGTAGCAATTTATATCATATTACTTGGTTAGATTAGATGTAGTTTTCATACATATTGTTGAACAATCTTGGATTAGGGATTATTAGTGAAGGTTCCGTTGGAATAAAATTCTTCCTGATAACCCGAGGATATCCAATCGACGAAATTTCTAGTTTGTTTATGGTGATTCATTGAGTGTAATTTATTTAGATCATCATTTCCGGATGTTATGGTGTATTAGATAAATCCGGGTGGGTTTAGTTACGTAGTATTCATTTTGTGGGCTTTTTTTAATCTCGTGTGAGCCTAGGAATGCGACCCCGTGGTCCAAATCCGATGATGGACGTTTTGGTGTATGTGATAGATTCAAGATGTTCGTTTTGTAACATGTAACCGTTGGGCCTTAAAACGACGCTAAGGTGAGAATCGGGTTTAAGGCCCCGTACTAATGGAATATGTGATTGTTGGCGTTTGGGGATATTTTGATGGCTTACATGCCCATGAATAGCCCCGACGCGTGTTTATGCTTGATTAGATCTTTGTGACACAAAAATGATTTCAAAGATTAAACAATGAAGGACTTTGCATAAAATCAATCAAATTAGGTTATTAGCTTCACGAGGATAAGAGATTGATAGTGCTAACGAATGTCGATTCCTATTTAACGAGAAAGCTAAAGAAAATCGTTTTCCAAAATATCACACAAAATGATTTTACAAATAAGTAACGTTTTATTAAATCTTCGTTGCATAGGGTGAAAGAGATTCTAGAAATTGCCCGATCGTTTCACGAAAGCCACGTATTAGATCTCGATTCCTATTTTGACGAAGGTTTTTAAAATTCTTGTTTTGCCAAAACGACACTTAATGAAAATCGCATAGATTTGGACAATTAAAATCAAAACTTTATTATAACGAACCAATCTTTCTCGTATAAATAAAAAGACATTCCGAAACGTTCTCACATAAAAACACGGCTTAACCAAAAAATCCAAATGATTCTTTCATACAAACCCACCACGACATTCACATAGGCACACACACACACACACACACACGCATTCATGAATTAAAGGATAGGAAAGCATCAAGATTGCGGTAACCGTGTTTCACGGAAGTCCGAGGGGGTGCCTAACACCTTCCCCTCACTTAAACAAGCCCGCCGAACTCTATGAATCTCAAACTCGCCAGACCAATTAATTCGGAGTCACACAGGAGCCAGCGATTTATAAAAAAAAACGAAAACTCGGATGAGTTGGTACATCCATTTCAAATATACCAACTGGCGACTCTGGTTAATTGGCTCATCATAAAAACGACCTTTTCAAAACCCCGTCGACATCCAATGCCGATCTTTTCCAAAGAAACATTAAATCAAAAGGCTAAAAAATTGGAAAAAGACTAGAAAGCGAAAAACCCGGCGTCGACAGCTGGCGACTCTGCTGGGGAAGACGAGGGCTTAAGCCGCGTTCGGATCTTGATGTTATCCTATCCTTTTAAATTTCATAAAATGTGTTGTGTATGCGATGTTTTGATTTTTTTTGTTGTGTGAATATGTATTTTCTTCGAAATAAATGAATGATTTGAATGGATTTGCCTTACTATTAAGTAATCATTTGCATACGGTGAGGACGATGAATGTGAATGTATGTTGAGATTGTAACCTCCTCCTGAGGCGAACCCGTCGGTTGCTTATTACTGGACCTCGATGGGGGCTGCTCCCCGGAGATGGCTCAGGAAACGCACCACTCAAATCCGCTCCAATCGAAAGGGCTCAAACGAGTAGATTGCGAAGATTTGGGAACCTTCATGCCGAAAAGCCCGTGAGAGTAACCCTAGGGTAGGTCAGCCTCTGATAAACCCAACGCAGGAAAAGTCTCTTCATGCCTTTTTTACGTTCAAGAATATAAATGTCATAATCCCATTGCAACGTACTCATATATGCTTCCCCTATTGTCAAAAAAGAATACTGACCCCCAATGTTTTGCAGGAAACAGCTGGGAAGCATAATAAAGTCATGGTTTAGCATTTGTTATTGCACTAAAGGACTACTGACTTTCTCTTTTGCAGGGAAAGATTAAAAAACAACACCCAAAAAATTTACAGTTTTTAGCATGCATCCATGTTTTCATTTCCCCGGGACTAAACTTCGAACCGTTGTCTCTGTAGGATTGCTCCTTCAAACCCGTTCGCAGTCTAAGAAAGCCCAAAATTCTACATCTGAAATGGCGGATATTTCCTAACCATAGTGCCATATCTCGGGAGGAGTTTGATGATTTTAAAAGACAGATGATGGAAATGGCCACAATGTTAAAGGAACAGTTTCTTAATCAGACAGGATCCGGTAAACCAGGGATCGCATAATATTCCACCACCAGGGGATGATCAGAATCCTCCTAAAAATGGTACAAACTTGCTTAAAAGAGGACCAACCCCGACTCAAGGACGAGCCAAGTCATCCCAAAGGCCGTTCCCCATACCTAGCAGGACAGTGATTACTATCCCAGAAGAAGGGGACAATGACGACCTTCGGAGAAAAAAAAATGAAACGCATGGAGGAGACCATCCAATCCTAAAGGGCATAGGCTCCCTGGGCAGGGTTAATTACTCGGATCTATGTGTTTTCCCCGGGAGCCAGATATCCAGAAAAGTTCAAAGTTCCCGAGTTTGAAAAATACAATGGAAAGGGAGACCCCTACACGCACTTGAAAATATACATTGGAGAACTCGGGTCTTATGCCGAGGACGAGGGGCTGAGATGCAGCTATTCCAGAAAAGCTTAACAGGGGAGGCAAGGATCTGGTATGCCCGCCTTGACAAATGCCCGAATCCACAACTGGGAGGAGTTGGCCCATACCTTCTTAACTCAATACAGCTTTCAGGCCCAGATGGGCCCCTGATAGATATCAAATGACAAAAATCAAGAAGCAAACCAAAAGAATCTTTCAGGGACTATGCACAACGATGGAGGGGTATGGCTGCACAGGTGAATCCCTCGATGAGCGAGGCGGAAATGGTAATTGACCTTTGTGGACATTCAGGAGGCGCCCTATTATGAGCGGGTGATATCGGGGATTGGGAGACCTTTTGCCGAGATGATAAAACACGGAGAAATGGTGGACATGGGGTTAAAATCTGGTTAAGATCCGGGACCTCACAGCTCTGGAAGTGGTTGCGGAGCAAAATCCAGTGTGGAAACCTATGGCAGCACTTCCCGTTAGAATTCAACAGAAAAAGGAGGAAGATGTTTCCCTCATCCTGCAGGGATCATCTAGAAAGGCAGAGAACAATCCTCCAGTGCAAAATACAGAGAATTGTGCCACCCCGACAACATAATCTCAATTATCAAAGGTCGGGCGAACGAAGAAGATTTGAGACAGCAAGAGATCGGGTATTCACACCCCGCTTGGGGAGCCTCTTGAACAGATTTTGGCGGGTATTGATTAGCACAGAGAAGGATAGGCGATTTGGCACCCCCAAATTGATCCGATAAGGAGGAGAATTTGATCCGAGTAAGAAGTGTGCGTACCATTCGGGTTTCTCCTGGTCATGATACTCAGGAATGCTGGGGCTCTGAAGCACAAAATTCAGAATATGATCGATAGCGGGAAGATCGTGGTAGAGCAGCAGCCAGAGGTTATGAAGGAGGACCATGAGTAGATGCCAGTTGTTGTTCCTTATTTTAAA
The DNA here is from genome assembly GCA_034770075.1 of Aralia elata. Lineage (NCBI taxonomy): Eukaryota > Viridiplantae > Streptophyta > Magnoliopsida > Apiales > Araliaceae > Aralia > Aralia elata. The sequence continues at coordinate 47,042,160 of CM068386.1, read as the reverse complement.
ATTGTGCATGATTATGTTATTTTGTCATGTTATCTTAAAGATGATCATTGCGAGAAAATGCTCTTATATATGACAAATATTTTGTTTCATGCCAGGTGTACCAATTTGAGTGTCTCTTGCCTAACAAACGATTCTTCAAATTCGAAAGTTGACTACGATTTTGATATTGAGCTGGATTTCGAATTTAATGGGCATTGAGCAGGATGAGACAAGATAATGACGGCACGCCTGACGAGATCAAAGGATGGGTCAAAGACAAACCCCAAACCCAACTCAAACCAAACCATCACCATAAAAAAATTGGAACCCCTGACAAACCCAGAGAGCTCAAAATAGGAACAGATCTGACCCCCTAGCCAGAAAAAACAGAGATGTTAAGGCCAGTATGGAGATATCATTTGCCGAATGGGCAACCTGAGGCCTTAGTCTCCGACAATGCCAAAAATTTGAGCAGTACCCTTATGAAGGAATTAATATGACCAGTTTCAAGATCAAATATACACCTTCAAATGTTTGTTCATTTGCCGTCCCTAGAGAATGAATGGAGGCCAGCTGGGGAGGCTGGCGAATAAGAATATCAAGAAGATCATGGCGGCGTGCGAGGACTGAGATATGTTCCTGCCCTTTAAACATCCGGGGCATGGCCGGATTTCTGGCTTACACTTTCACCCTGCTGGCGTACCTCGAAATATCGGTGGCGTATTTCTACTACAGGGGCCAACCCCTTACACTCTTTATGGTATATCGGATAATAGAAGGTAGTTCTGACCATTTGAGGTTTGAGATGCTCAGGATAAACGAAGGAGGGGTTTTGGGAATGCAAATGGTCGAATAACGCAAATTGGCCCTTTAAAAAAAATTGATGAGAAAAGGGTGGGCTGCTATTTTCACGCGCGCCAGGTTGTATCAGCAAAAGAATCTTCATCGATCTCTTTACGACAAAAGAGTATAAGACCTCCAGAAGTTCAAAGAGAAGATGATCCTAGTTGCTAAAGAAAGGCATTTGCCTTCTCTAAAAATAAACAAATAAAAAAAAAAAAAAAAAAAAAAAAAAAAAAAAAATGCGAAAAGCCAAATGGGAAAGCTTTGCCCCGAATCTGAGAGGGGGCCTTTCGGTGGATTAAGAAGGTGATTATTCCGGTAGGAGGAGCCTTCTATATTTGCAAAGAGTAGGGGATGGAGAGTGTGTTTCCGATAAACCCCTCAATTCCGACTCGGTTGTTGTTGTTTTTTTTGAAGCGGTTCCATTAAAAAAAAAAAAAAAAAAAAAAAAAAAAAAAATATAAAATAAAAAAATAAAAATAAAAAAAAAAAAAACACAATTCACCCATATCATACCAGAAAAGCCTTTGAGAAAGAACCCCAATCATCATTCATCATTTTCTCGTTCGTTTCTTTTGAGAATAGAACGAACTTACGTAGGGATCCTGAGAATCTCCACGACTTGTGGGGGGGTGGTATCGTAGGCAGCCATCGTGGGGGCACGGTCCCCATTCCTTAACAAAATAATACTTTCTTCTGTCAAAACCACCTCAATTCCCAACAACCATGAAAAAAGGCCTTCCTAATACCCCTCAAAACCTTCCCGAAGTTCAAGCCCACCCCTGAATCAGCTTCATTCTCAAAGTGAACCAATAACACCGGGACTCCAACCAGAACACTTAAGTCAAAAAAAAAAATCTAATGACTCAGTCCCGATGAAAATTCAACAGGGGGTGTGTGCGGTTATAGTATCTGGTCATAAGCTCTCCATCAAGGGACTTGAGAAGAAAAGAGGGGCCCAAAGATATCAAAATCGGTGGTTGGAACTGGATAAAATGATGGATATCCCGGAATATGAATAGGCAACGATACGGATAAAATAAGGGGGAAGGTAAAATGATCTGAAATATTAAATGCATGTCTATATATATAAGTCATTTCGTTACAAGATTTCCTTTTCGATAAACAGATTGAAAAACTGACATTAATCTATTGCAGGACGATAAAATTTGATCTACAGGATCTGAAACTTAAACTTAAGGCAGGATGGATAAAAGTGGTGGGAGTTAGGTCTGATAGCATCGGCCGTCCCCTGCAATCTACTTGCCCCATTCATGTCGATTACGATACAATTATAAAGAAGTGGGGCTCGGCTAATAGTTAATGTAATCAAGAGGCCTAAGTCGGATCCCGGCCTACCTCAGCGAACCCGACTTAGGGGCATAAAATCAGCTGAGGATGGAAGATCCATATCTGGGGAGATATAAAATACCTCTGGGGCGGTTTTTGTTTGTTCATCAGTGAAAATCACTCAAAAGTCCATCAAAATACTCCCCTCCAAACTGACTCATAACCAACCATGGCAAAGGTCTCGGGTGCACACCAATTGCACATAAGCAGGGATGTCCGAATGGGGCCCCAAATCCTCCACTTCGCCCCGACTATGAACTGAACAAAGCAGCGGAAAAAAGCCTTGCCCAAATGGACCCTGGGAAGGCGGCTGATTATCCATAGCAAAACCACGGGGACCCAAGTTTGGTAAGCATACTGGGAAGGCATCCAAGCAAACCACGACAAGAGGGGTGAGCAACCCTGGGAAGGGCTTGGATAATCCAAGCTAAACCACGACAGTGTTGGTAAGCCAAACCTGGGAGAAGGCATCCAAGCAAAACCACGACAAGATGGTGAGACACCCTGGGAAGGGCTTGATATCCAAGCAAACCACACTGACCAAGTTGGGTGAGCCACCTGGGAAGGCATCCCAAGCAGACCACCCGACAAGATGGTGGAAGCACACCTGGGAAAGGGGCTTGATATCCAAGCAAAAACCACGACAAGGTTGGTGAGCAAACCTGGGTAAGGGCATCCAAAGCAAACCCACGACAAAGATGGTTAGCACCCTGGGAAGGGGCTGATATTCCAAGCAAAACCACCGAACAAGTTGGTGAGCAACCCCCTGGGAAGGGCATCCAAGCAAACCACGACATAGATGGTTTGAGGCCAACAAACCCTGGGTGAAGGGCTGATATCCAAGCCCCCCCAAACCCACCGGGAAAAGTTGGGTTAGCCACCTGGGAAGGCATCCAAGCAAACCACGACAAGATGCGTGAGCACCCTAGGAAGGGCTGATATCCAAAAGCAAACCACGACAAGTTGGTGAGACAACTCTTTGGAAATAAAGGCATCCAAACAAACCACGACAAGATGAGGTGAGCAACTCCCTGGAAGGGCAATTCCCAAACAAACCACGAACAGAGATGGTGAGC